>PVIY010010211.1:0-18474 GCA_004026745.1 Myrmecophaga tridactyla
CCCCGGGGAAAGCTGTTGGAACCCAGGGGCCTGGAGAGAAGACCAGCAGAGACCATCCTGTGCCTTCCACGTAAGAAAGAGCCTCAGTGGAAAGTTAGCTGCCTTTCCTCTGAAGAACCAACAAAATAAATCCCCTTTTATTAAAAGCCAATCCGTCTCTGGTGTGTTGCATTCCGGCAGCCAGCAAACTAGAACAGCAAATATCTAAGAAACATACTAATACCCTTGATTGCCTAAAGAAATGTCCAAATGGCCCGCTGAGATAAACCCTGTGTTTAAACCTCGAGTCTGACGGCAGCACACAGCTTACAGGCATCTACCGTTCTCAGGACTCACAGGAGCCTATGTTCCCCACCCATCAGATTCCCCCACGGAGCAAAGGGACCCGTCCTAGAGAAACCCCGGGGCACCTGTGTTTTTCTCCCCCACCCTCAAGAGGCGGGTCTTGAGGTGTCTTCTGAGCCTGGTTCTCCAAGCTCATGAGAGCAGCAACCACACCGCATGACCCACACTGCCGGAGGGGGCTTCTTTCCTTAGCAGTTGGCTGTCTTTATGTCAGGGTAGAAGAGGACTCCAATTATTCAAATAAACCTCCTGGAAATTTTTCCTAGGTACAGTAATAAGCCCATTTTATTCCCCACTTAGCTGCTTTGCAGGAAAAACTACCCAGAAATGGTTGTGCGCCTGATGCATAAATCTACCGACAAAGCTGAAGCTCCCATCACCCTCATTTGTTTCCCCAGGTGAGCAGAGAGTGCATCCCGGCAAGATGGGATGCTAAATAACTTGGGTTTTTTCCTCCCTGATTTAACTGAGACCTGTAGAGTTATTTGATACTGTTTTCTGTGTTTAATTAATTTAGCATTCCAGGTTTTTAATTTGCATTTAATTTAACATTTCAGGTTTTTAATTTACCAGATATTGTTTATCAAATATTCATTCCAGAGACTTTCACTGCATATAGAGCCCATACCCCTCTTTAATTAGTGCTTGGTAAATTAATTCTTCTCTCCTTGCTCCTTCATCAGATATTGGATTAAGGAAGTTGCACTGTTTCATCACACGACATAAACTCGTTTATTATACCAAACTCATATATTATTTCCCCATGTGTGTGCAACGCTAGTCTGCTTTCATGTTTCCCTCCATAAAAAAAAAAATGTTGTGGTTAAAACCAGAAATCTGTTATTATTTAAAATCTTCTGCTTGCTTTGACAGTATGAATATTAAATGTTATGTTCCAACTCATTACTTGGCCAGTTTTGGACATTTCTCACTCCTGGACCTGTAATATTTCCACCTCCCTCCCTGCCCCCCTACATCCATATTGTCATCATCTCCCTCCTGGGTATTTGTTAAAATGAGACTGTACTTGCCAAAACGCCCTGTTAGCTTTTTCCTGATCCACAAGCTACCCCAGGTCCCAAACTCACTGTTTGTACCTTAGCTCCGACTAACCTCCTTTCTCCTTCCCTGAACATAATGGCCAATCACCCAATTGATGGGTATTTAAATTCTGCTTGTAAGGACCACTATGGAGGGAGGGATCTTATGTCTATGATATTGTAAGCTTCTTGAGAACACATTTTCTTCGATTCTGCATCCCAGGAAACTCGCATAGTGCTTTGCACAAATAGACAAGCAACACATGTTTTTTGGA
The DNA here is from genome assembly GCA_004026745.1 of Myrmecophaga tridactyla. NCBI lineage: Eukaryota > Metazoa > Chordata > Mammalia > Pilosa > Myrmecophagidae > Myrmecophaga > Myrmecophaga tridactyla. The sequence continues at coordinate 1,661 of PVIY010010211.1, forward strand.
TGTCTGGATAGATGGTTGGGTGAGTGGATGGATGAACAGATTTCATTTACTATGTGCCTGGCATCAAATCAGCTCTTTTAACTGTGTTTTCCCATATAAGTCTTTTTCTTAATGAGAAATTATCCCCATTTAATAGATAAGAAGCCTGAGGCTCAGGAGTTAAGTAAGGATTTGCTCATGTCTCACAGCTAGCAAGAATCTGAGCTCAAGTTTGAACCCCAGTCAGTCTGCTCCCCTGTACTTACTACACCTAGGCAGGACTGGCCGTGTGTGGTCCAGTGCAAAATTAAAACACAGGCTCCTTGTTCAAAGACTACTAAGAAGTTCAGGGCAGAAACAACACAGCATGAAACCAAATGCACACTGTGTGGGACTCCACCAACCACCAGCTCATGAAGGCAGCCTGGCTCCTGGGCTGGGCCATCGTGACCCAAGTTCCAGAACCTTCTATAAACATTCAGACATGGTTCCAATCTGTCCTCAGAGGCAGAGCAGCTAGACTGCTCTGTCTACAGATGGGAAATGTGACCCTAGTTTAGACAAGTGCAGTAAATTAGACATGACTCCTCAAAGAGATTGTGAAAGCCTTGTGACAAGGAAGTTCTCAGAATATGATTCTGTCACATTCCCCATGCCTATCACCCTTGACTCATCCCCTCACCCTCACCAAGGGCGATGCATGGGGACTGAGGAAAGGGCACTTTGCTTGCAATACTGTACTGAGCAAATGGAACAAACTATCTAATAGTGTTATCCTGCCCTTACACTCTCATTAACAGATTGCATACCTGGACAGGTAAGGCTGCTCCAGATATAGCTGGGAACCAAGAGTAAAGTAATAGTCCAGCTGCAGAGGCTGAGACTGCAGCTGAGAGCGGTGCCTTAAAGGAAATTCTCCCATTTGAGCTTTCATGAGTAAATATCACACCAGTTTGGTGTGAACAGAATCTGCGGGGTCCTAGTGTGTAACTCAGCACTTTATAGGGTCACCAGCTAAATGAGGACTCCTCCCTTCTGCTACGGGCGACTCACTGTAACTGTTATTCTTTCCAAAGGAAAGATAATGACACATTGATGGATTTTGGGGGGATTTTTTGTTTGTTTGTTTGTTTTTTGGCTTTTTTTGTTTTTGCATGGGCAGGCACCAGGAATCGAACCCACGTCTCCAGCATGGTAGGCAAGAACTCTACCTGCTGAGCCACCGTGGCCCACCCTTGATGGGTATTTAAATCTGTCCATAAGACACTAATTTCAAAAGTGGTAGCTAATGATAAAATATTACAACAGCAGAGATAACAAAGTCTCTGATATCTCATGGACCAGCACAAGATGGTACTGGCAGCTCTGCTTGTGACCCAGGAGAGCACATTCAAAGACAACCCATGAGAAAACTAGTGCTCAGGTCATCAAAGAGGAGAGCAGGCACCAGGTCAGGGCAGACACCCACTCTCTGACTATGAATTGCCAGTTTTATTGTCCTTGAGGGCAGCCCCCACAGCTGTCTTGTCCCTTGAAGAGTTCCCAGGGTCTAAGGCAGTTGTTGAATAGGAGTGGATGGAGAAAAGAGAAGAAGATGTTCCAGGGGGAAGATGACTCAATTTTAGAAAATACAGCTGTAAGTTTCTTTCCTTCGCAATTATGATTTACTTAAAATAAAAACAGGGGATGAGATTCGTATAAAATCTTTGTTGAAGCAATAGGCTGAGCCCGCAGTCTTGGGGTTTGTTCATATGAAACTTTACCCCACAAAGGATAGACTAAGCCTACTTAAAATTAGGCCTAAGAGTCAACCCCAGAGAACCTCTTTTGTTGCTCAGATGTGGCCTCTCTCTCCAGCCAACACAACAAGCAAACTCACTGCCCTCTCCCTCTCTACGTGGGACATGACTCCCAGGGGTGTGGACCTTCCTGGCAACGTGGGATAGAAATCCTAGAATGAGCTGGGACTCAGCTTCAAGGGATTAAGAAAATCTTCTCGATTAAAAAGGGGAAGAGAGAAATGAGACAAAATAAAGTGTTAATGGCTGAGAGATTCCAAACAGAATCCAGAGGTTATCCTGGAGGTTATTCTTACACATTAAATACATATCACCTGTTTAGCTAAGGTGTGATGGAGAGGCTGGAGGGAACTGCCTGAAAATGTAGAGCTGTGTTCCAGTAGCCATGTTTCTTGAAGATGATTGAATAATGATATAGCTTTCACAATGTGACTGTGTGATTGTGAAAACCTTGTGTCTGATGCTCCTTTTATCTACCTTGTCAACGGATGAGTAGAACATATGGAATAAAAATAAATAATATGGGGAACAAATGTTAAAATAAATTTAGTTTGCGATGCTAGTGATCAATGAAAGGGCGGGCAAGGTGTATGGTATGTATACATTTTTTTCTGTTTTTGTTTTATTTCTTTTTCTGAACAGATGCAAATATTCCACGAAATGATCATGATGATGAATATGCAACTATGTGATGATATTGTGAATTATTGATTATATATGTAGAACGGAATGATCAAAATAGGAGTGTTTGCGTTTGTTATGTTTTTTGGTATTTAAAAAAATAAAATAAAATCTTTAAAAACAAAGAAATGTGGTCCTGTGCTCTGGTGGCCATGTTTCTTGAAGATAATTGTATGATAATATGGCTGTCGCAGAGTGACTGTGTGGTTGTGAGAGCCTTGCATCTGATGCTCCTTTTGTCTACCTTATTGACGGACAAGTAAAACATATGGATTAAAAACAAATAAATAGTAGGGGGAACAAATGTTAAAATAAATTTAGTAGATTGAAATGCTAGTGATCAGTGAAAGGGAGGGGTAAGGGGGGGTGGTGCGTATGAATTTTTTTTGTTTTCTTTCTATTTCTTTTTCTGAATTGATGCAGATGTTCTAAGAAATGATTATGATGATGAATATGCAACTATGTGATATTGTGAATTACTGGTTATATATGTAGAACAGAATGATCATATGTTAAGAATGTTTGTGTTTGTTGTTATATTTTTAAAAATTAAAAAATAATAATAAATAAAAAAAGAAAAAAGAAAAAAAATCTTTGTTGAGTTGCTCTAGTGTTTTACAACTACGGGTAACTTCTCTTAGGAACATCAGTGGCATTGCTGTCACTTCAAGCCTGAAGTTGTAGCGTGGGCGCTTGACTTCTCTTTTCTCTCTTCTGGCCACCTGAGCCTCTGCGGTGCTCCGGACGTGCCCTGCAGGGGGGATGGCCAGCCAGGAGCCAAAGCTGTCATCTGCTACAGTCACTTTTCTAAGTAAATTTTTATACCTTAGGATAATTTTAGATTTACAGAAAAGTTGCAAAGATAGCTCCCATTTACCCTTCACCTAATTTCCCTAATGGTAACACCTTATATAACCATGGCACATTTGCCAAAACTGAGGACTCAACATTGGTACATTGCTATTAACGACAGGCTTATTTAGATTTCACTATTTCTTCCACTCATGCTATTTTTCTGTTTCTGGGTACCACATGGTATTTAGAATGAAGGCATGTGTAACCCTGCCTCATTTATGGTCAGAATCCTTTTCAAAGAAAGAGAGTCACTTCAGTGTTCACTGGGTGATATTTGTTCTCTACTTAATGCTGTATTAATTGAGTTCTTATCACATGCCAGGCATTGTCTTAGGCAAGGAATGCACAGATTTGCACAAAAAATATAAGATCCTTCTTCCCATGAATATTTAAAATTCTTCTTAAAACTACTATTAATGTATGGTTGCATACTATTCCATTATATCAGTTTATTTTAGAACAGATCATCTCTAAATTTTTCCCGTTTTTAATAACACTGTGATTAAAACAAATCTTTAGCCACTATGTATTATTTCCTTAAGAGAGATCATTTAAATTTTTTTTTTAAAGGCACATTTTTGAAGTGTTTGAAGTAAGGTGGTGCCATATTCCTTGTCGGAAAGGATGTGGGGATTGGTGCTCTATCCAGAGGTGAGTTCCCGTCTCACCTTTGCCACCTTCACTCTATATCTTCATTTATTCCCCCTACTTTTATAGTTACCTCAGCTTCTTTGCTCTCCTTCATGCAGGCAATCCAAGCAGTCTCTAGTCCCAAGCAAGATTCTTGGTTCTAGATTGAATCTTCCTCTCAGCAAACTCCTTTCTGTGTGTATGTACCACACACTTGCATCTTACCTTGGAGGATTCCATCCCCTGGAGGATTAAGGTCATGTCACCTCTTTAAGCCAGTTTCCTCACTCTAAAATCGGTGCAATAATAACATAGCTAACTTTTATGTACAGTTGTGCTACATAAAATCAAATGCAACCTTGGTTGCTCCCTGGTGACCAAGTTGTATTTACATGACCTCAGGATATGATATGAGACTACGAAAAGTAGCAAACTGAGGGCCACGTTTTTGTGAATTAATCTTAGGACCCACTCTTTTTAACTCTCTAATTCTTCTTCTTGTTCTTATGAGTGAAATCTTAATGGATGGCCCCTCTTTCTAAAAAGTCCATTGCCTTTATCCTCCTGAACACGGTGATATGTACTGGAAATAATATGGTCCTTGGAAGTGGACAAACCTGAGTTTCAAAATCAGTGTAACTGTTTGCTAATTGTGTGAACTTCAACAGTGGTATAACCTTTTTGAGCCCAGATACCTAATCTCTAAAATTATACCATGTGCCAGACACTGTTCTAAGTATCTTATTTGTATTAACTCTTTTCATCCTCATTACAACTTAATGGGGCAAGTTCAATTATTATCATTCCTGCTTTACAGAGAAGGAAACGAAGGCACAGCTTACGTGATCTGTCCCAGGATGTGCAGCTAGCAAGTTTCAAAGCTGGGATTCACACCTGGGAAACACGGCTCCAGAGTCTAAATTCTTAAGCCCTGTGCAATGTGTGCCCTCACTGCTATCATGTGACACCATTATGAGGATTAAATGAAACAAAGTATATGAAGGATCTACTACAAAATGCATATGGCGCCCCTAATTGCTCAGTTTTGTGCCAAAGCTCTCTTCTCCCTTTCACCTCCTTCCACGGTAACATTGTCGTCTCCCTGGTCCTGGGAACTCAAATCTTAGTCAAACAGGAATGTTACAGCCAGACCAGACTGCCTCTGGTCAGAGACTGCGCCACACATACAGGGCGCTGACAGCACTCTGGGTTCCGAAAAGGAGGCAAGACTCAAGCGAGATAAGATGGTTCTGACAGCTGGAGGTGAGGTCCTCGTGGGCTGGGCACGTCCATGGGGAGGCAGTATAACGTAGGGGATGGAATGCTTTGTCATCTGCTGGGTTCGAATCCCAGTTCTGCTCACCTCCTGGGAAGGTCAGGAGGGTTAGATGAGATACAGTGCAAGTGGTCGGTGCCCAGAGCAAGTATGAACTTGGGCACTCACCCCACCCCACTTCTAAGCTTAAGTTCATTCAAACCCACACAGTCAGACTCCAGCCAGCAGCCCAGCTAAAAATAAGACTAACCTCAGAGTGGACAATTTTTAAAAGACAAAATCCAATCTAAGATTTAGTCAGTAAATGGGTAAAAGGATGGCATTCTCAGGATTGCATCTGATGACATCAAGCCACCTGGAAAGCAGGGATCTCTGGGGTCTGAGAGTAAGGCAGTACTGTCCAGGGAAGAGAGAGACTAAATGCAGTAGGTGACACATCTCTGTCCAGAAAGGGGCTCTCCTTGCCCCAAGCAGCTCTCCTTGCTTGCTTGGTGCAAGGAGAACTTATCCAAGCTCCACCAAAACCTAAATAAAAGAAACCTCAAATTCCCAATCATCTTTACTCAGACTCTACATTCACCAGTCAACTTCCTGATTAGACCCCCAAAGGGTCGTCTTAGTCGCGTGAACAGAAATATTCCTGGCCCTAGTAGGAAAGGTTTCCACAATGAATGCATAGTAATCAATCTCACATAAATTAGGAGCTATTGCTTCCCTGAAGGCTTCTAATCCCTTTTATCTTTCCATCCCTGTGACTCTCTCTCTCTCACTGGGAAAACGTGGGGAAACCCACCCTAACCCTGTGGCTGCCTGAGCACTTTAGGACTTCCCGCCCATGAGCATGGCACAGTGAGGGACCCAACAACTTAAAAATAATGAAGCAAATGCACCAGGGACTAAAGTAAGAAACAAGTCCAACAAAATGTTTTCTCATTATCACCTTGAGAACCCCCCAGGGCCAATCATGGCCTCCTAGTTCATTCCATTTAAGGAAGTAGTAATGAGGAGAAATGCTCTTCCCCATTAAAAAGACTTCATAGTCAGTAGACCAAGATGAGCTGCACATCGTGGACATTTGCCTTTAGGTAAAGTCACACAGGTGATTCACATTACCTTCTAATAAATATACTTTATAAGGACTATTTCTATGAAGGGGGGGAGCAGAGATATGTACATAGGAGAACAGAAATATAATTTAGTTTTAGATGGAAAAAGGGCAAGTGGGGCTGGTGGCAAAGGCCTGAGGTCTTCATGAAGGCACAGCTCAGACCCCCCAAACCAGCCCAAGCCGGCACAGCCCACGTAACACGCGAGTCCACACGCCACTCCCCTGTCACCCACGCCCTAGTCGTCGCCCATGATTCTACCTCCTCAGCCCAAACACAAGTGGTGCTTCTCCACTAAGCTGCCCTTGCCCTCAGCCGAAGGAAAGACTCTCCTCTGCCTATGCATTCCCACAGCAACATTGTCTCGGCACGAGTCATGGCACGAGTCATGTTTTGTCCCTCAGGTGGCTGTGAGACAGCCAACAGGACAACAGAATTTGATTCAGAAAACCAGGGTTGGAGTCTAGATCTTATTCCCAGCTAACAGTAGGGGAAAATCCTAATTCCCAACAAGTGAAGAAAGTGTGCTCCTTCTGATGGTGACCAAGACTGACCGAGGCTGTCTGAGACAGAGACAGGCCAGCTGGAAGGGTGCACAAAGCGAGGGCTGTTGCGAACCCAGTTTTTAAGAAATGCAGGGTGATGATCTGTTAAAAGCATTCCTGGAGGGCATATTTGACTTCCTGTGACCCTCTAGTAGTAAGAGAACATTCTATGTCCAAAAAATGATCATGGTGATGAATATGCAACTATGTGATGAAGCCGTAGCTACTGAGTATATACTTCAGAAGGATTGTATGGGGCATGAATGTTTCTCAATCAGATTGCTTTAAAAAAAAAAAAAAAGGAAAAGAAAGCTTGAAATAATGTCCCTTATGTTGGTGACACTGGCCAGAAAGAATTACAGACCTGAGAAAAAACCTAAGGGAAAGTGTTACAGGACAAAGTCACATTTTAAGGTGAATAGATAAACAATAGGGAACTTCCCCTTAAATGAACAGGAATAATCTTAGCCTGGATCCCAACTAGAATCCTTACTTCAGTCTGTTTTATAGGCAAGATGGAACGGACTTTACACACTTATGGACCAGTATTAATTATGTAAATGCTTATCAAAGAGTGAGAATTGTGTAGAAGGGAAAGCATCAGAGTGAGAATTAGAGGACCTAGCTCCGAATGTCCTGTCGTTACTGTTTGGGGTGCAGCCTTGGAGTGAAACGAAACACAGTCACGATTGCCCTCTTGGAGCCCTTCTGGCCCTCTGATTCTCTGAGAACTGTCAAAGTCACAGGCTTCAGGAGGTCAGCAGTCCGCCAGCATGCAGGCACGCATGTACACCGCCCGTCTGCCAAGCCCTCACCAAGACCTAGGGCCTCCAGTGAGCTCCAAGTATCCAGCAAGTCAAAACCAGGACTTGGCCAACCAGGAAGCAAGCTGAAGCTTCAAGCCATGCAAGGGAGTGGAGCAAAAGAATCAGAGAAACTAAAATTGGAAGGAATGTGTAGTGTCTGGTTCTACACCGTTCTTGTACAGATGAGAAAACCAAGGATAGAAGGTGAGAAGATCTTGAGGAAAGCATGGTCCGTGGCAGGAAGGACACTGCACTGGAGCTAATGCAAGGCACCAACTGCAACCTTGACCAACAGCTCAGCTGCTCCTCCCTCCACTCTAACTTTCTCTGTCATTGTGAAACCGGCACTGGACCCCAGGCCTCTGTCCTCCTCCCCAGGGCTCTTCCTCTTGCACCAGAAAGAAATAAGGAAGCTGAAGAAACAGGCCCAGCTACAAAGACCCGAGCACGCAGGAGGAGGAGGAAAAGCCAACCTATCCACGGCCCTTTAGTATCCAGGAGACTCCTTTGAGAATTGATTTATGGGTCTCTCTAAACACCCTTTACCTGGACATCATGATACTTTTATTTATTCATTCAGAAATGGGAATTCTTAAGAGTGGAAAGAAAGTAAATTGAAAGCCTTCAAATTCAGATGACAGAAAAGGTATATGCAAGCAGAGACGGCTAACCACAAAGCTAGTGAAAACTTCAACTTCAGATTCCTCCATCAGCTCAAGCTCCTTTCATGATCCTGGGACTGCCCTAGCAATGGGGTCCCAGGGTTACATGAGCTTATAAAACTTACAGAACTGAGATTTTGTCATCGTTGTTGTTATTTGTCTTAAAGAGGACACCCCAAGTTGTATACGTCCTCCCCTCCCCTTCCCTCCCTTCCTTTCTCCCTCCCTTTCTTCCTTCTTTTCTGTTCTCTTTCCTTTAAGAACTGGAAGAAAGAAAAGTTAACACACACACATGCACATATACATGGAATAAAAATAAATGTAAAACATAAGAGAAGATCAAGAATGAGAAATGAAGGTAAAGATACATGAAGAACAACACCAGAGGGAAAAAATCAGAATTGCCCTTGAATGAGATGAGTGGGAAGATTTCTGCTGTCTGTGCAGAGACGTTTGCTGAAAATATTTTGAGTTTAAAGCTGCAGGGACTGCCTTGGGGCTCATAAAAGTTTTGGCTGCTTTGACTGAAGTACTATAACAGTGGCAGATCAAAAGCAAAAATCTGTCAAACAAACTGGCCACTCTTTTTCCTTTTTAATTATCTTGTCTGTTCTGATGAGTAAATCAAGTCAGTGTAAACCCATGTGCTCACACTATCACACGTTCACTCGTGGGTGAGATTTTTAAGTTACAACTAGGAGAACTCCAGAGGAGCATTCACTTAACATTTAACCTTTTCTACATTAGAACAGACGAGATCAGCTCCAATATCTAAACTTCATTGGCCAGAACCTCCCAAGCAGGGATTTTCTTTCCAGTGGGTGAGAAAACGTTTCCTTTAGAAGGGATATTTTGTCGTGCCTGCAAAGGTGCCACCCAAACTACTTTCCACCCCACTTGTGACCTATTTGTTCACTTAAGAGTCCTGGGTGAGTGTGAAGGTTTAAAGGTAATTGAATTTTTGGCTGTTACCAGCTGCCTCTAACCATTTCAATCCAAATGTTACACAGGGCTCCACAGATTTCACAGAACTCTGCATTCAAAATAGGAACCTCGGTGAGGGGAAAAGGCAGGCATTTAACTTTCCTTTGTCTTAAGGAAGAGAAAACAAAACAAGGAAGGTCAAAGATTACAAGCAAACCTTCTAAACTGATAGAGCCAAATGAAGATGAAGAGGTTGGCTCATGGGTTTGATACACTGTAACCTGTCCAAGGGGGAGAATGTTGGTTTCTTTCTTTCTGGGAAAGGCTCTTACTCCTTCCTGATGGCAGACATCAACCTAAAGCCGGGACGATTCCATAACATGTCACTTTCCCTTTGAAATTTATTGCTTTTATGTATATATGTTATATAAAGAGAAGGAGGAGTACAAAAGCAGATAGAATTTAACAAATGAGTATGGCTGCTGAATCATTATAATTGATATTTCTGTTCATCTTCAGTATCTTGGAGCAGCTAGAAGGAAAAAAGGAATATTGTGGAACTGTAACCCGTACCAAACTTTAGACTGTTCTATAACTTACTTGCTGATTTGTACTTGGAAATTTGTTGCTCTTTGTAGATGTCATATTTCACAAAGAAAAAAAAAATAAGTCACTTTCTCAAGATTCTAAAATAAAGTGTTTCCAAATTTGCCAGAGATAAGAATTACCTGAGGCCATTGCTTCAGAGCAGATTTCCCAGGCTAAGGTGGAGTCTGGGAATCTGTTTTTAGCAAGCATCCTGATTGATCCTTATCCCGATCAAAATGCCAATGCTCGGAGAGGCCTCTCCAGCCCTGACCTTCCGGGAATGAGCCCAGCAGTGGAGAGGAGACAACCTAACCTTACCGGGCGGGAAGCCACGGGGTTCATGGCTTAGAATTCCATCTTCAGGCCAGGATGGTGGACATATCAGTGCCTGTGTGCCCCACGTTAATACCCACATGGGCTCCTTCCTCACGTCATAGGGGGATGCCATATGCCCACAGTTCCCAGAGCGGGAAACCAAAATACTGATGGAATAAACGATTTCAAAGTGGCTATGAGCTGCTGAACTCTTTCAGGACATTTGGAATTTGGCCACCCCTGGGTCTGGTCAGGGTTCACGGAGAGCATTAAAAATAATCTCATTTGGAGTCCACGTTGAGCAGCCGGCTGGAAGCATCCTCATGGTCCTGCAGAGCGAGCAGGGCTGGTTTCGTCAGCTCTGCAAAGTGCCTTCTCAGTGATACCTACAGTCAGAGACAGCTTACCTCAGGGACAGTGCCAGCACCGGTGGCTGCCGACCCCCTCGGCCCACCAGCCCGCGGCGCCAGTTCCAGCATGACCCAAATGGCTAACGGCTGTGAGCAAGGCCAAGGGGCGTCCCATCTCTGCTGGGGGAAAGGGGAGACTGACCCCTCTCCAGGGGCGCCCTCCACATAGGAGGGGCGGCCAAGCCCCCCAGCAAGCCAGCCCTAGCCCTAATGGCAGGAAGACTGGGGTGATGGGGAACCCAGGAGCATTAGTAGAACAGAAATCTGTGAGAGAGAGGGAGTGGGATCAATCACGTGCTACTGATATATCATGATTCTGTTTCCTGAGCAAAGCATTATTTTTAATTTTAGGAGTATCATGCATGTTCAAAACAAGCAAGAAAGATGCAAGGTGACAAGTCCCTTTTCTTCCATCTGCCCAGTTTCCTTCCTTCTCTCCAAACAGGTTACCCTTGGTTTCGGTTTCTTGCATATCCTCCCAAAATTACCTTACACAAAAATCAAGCAGATGCAAATATATCGCTATATTTCCCCTTTTCATGCAAGGCATAGCTTTCTAGACACACTATTCCAAACTTCACCTTCTTTCACCCAACAAATGTATCTCAAAATTCTTTCCAGATCAGCACAAAGACAGACCCTCCATCCTGCTTACAGCTGCATAGTAGTCCATTGTAGGATACTCCAATCCAGAATGAAACTATTAGTTTGCAGTCTGTCTTCCCCACAGCAGAATAAATGGGAGAGAAATGGCTTTGTTCCACATGCATGAAAGCTGAGAAAGCCCAGAAACACCAAAAGGGTCCATGAAGTTTTACCTGTAGAATTTCTGGAGATTCTCAAAAGGATACAATTTAATATATTCTGCTCTGCATTATTACAAAAGATTATTTAATATTTCGTGCCTTGCAATGGGAGTACCCAGAAGGCACCTGAAAGAAATCAGAAAAGACTTTGAACCCAAATATGGGTTAATTAAGGTAAAGAAAGAGAAAAACCAGAGAGGCAGAAGACCAGCTTTGTTTTGGTAACTAGCTTTCAGATTCACTGAACCCCCCTCAATTCTTGGAGAGATGTAGGCTTGTTAGAAAAGCCTCCTTGAGAACATGGCCTGGAGTGCTCTAATTAGGAGGGGAAGAAAAGAGATTGGGTGAAGGGAAGGCCAGGAGGGAAACAAGGAGGGCCAGCCGAGCGTTTTCCTTACGTTTTCATCCCAAGAGGCTAAACTGTTTCCTAAGTGGTCTTTTCATGTCAGTATTTCCACCAGAGTGCAATGTTATAAATGGAAACTTTTAACTCATAATTCAGTGTTTTGGGCCACAATAATATTTAAAGTCACAGCCTTTGTTTTTGATCTAGTCTTAAATGAACAATTGAGTCACATCATAGAGATTTTTGACATCCCTTTTCTAGTGTTTCACTCCCAGGAAGAGTGCAAAGCAAGAGATTCATTCATCTTTTACTAATTTACTACTATATCAATGAATTCATTTCAAGCTCATTTTTAACTTCAAAATAAAGACTTTCCAAGTATTTCTAAAAGCAGGGGAAACTTTAACTTAATCCCATCTTGGCTGCTCCAGCTGGTGTTCCGCGCCCTGGGATGTTGGCAAAATTCAGCCAAAGTGAAATGGACATACTCATACATTAATGATAAGAATATAAGCTGGTGCAACATTGCTAGAGTGCATTTGGGCACTATGTAGATAAACCTTTTTAAAATAGTCATACTCAAAGTTGCATTTCTAAGAACCTATGCTAAAGAATTATTACACTCAATAATTTAGCTACAGGAATAAAAATATAAATTTCCCAACAAAAAGAAATTGATTTTAGCAGCAATCCTCAGCCATTGTGGTCTCAGGACCCATCTTACAAATGATTATGTACAGCACAGAACTATTGCTTATGTGAGTTCTATATACTGAGAGTTGCTATATTCGATATTTAAACTGAGAAATTGAGTTAGAAACTCACCACTGCAGGGCTTTTCCTCCAGATGTTGACTTTCCTTCAGTGTGTCACCAGAGAGATTCATGTGAGCTTTCCTCACAGAGACTGTTAACAGGATGTGTACTCAGCGTTGAGATCTAATAAAATTAATAATTGCAATATGTTAATCAAACAATTATTTTTAAAAACAAATATATTTCTCAATTGTTTTGTTATCTAATTATTCTCCACTTGCTAATTATTAATTAATCACTGCATTATGCAAAATAGGATGATAGGACTCACGGGAAAATGGGTTTACACTCAGAAACTCTACCAGCAACACGCTAAAAAGGACTTTTAAAGCAGCAGCACAGTATTACACATGCTGAATGGTTACAAAATACGTAAGTACTTTGTAAAGATGGCATTCCACCTTGATCTAGACCTTCCCAGTTTGCATGTGGAAATGGGCACCTGCCCTCCCCAGCCCTGCCATGCGGTGTGGGAGAGAAAGAAAACAACCGAGAAACAGAAAGAGAGGAAAGTTGGAGGCAGAGAAAGGAGACAGAAAACAGAATAAGCTATGCAAGTGGGCCGAGAGGAGAGGGCCTCTTAGAGAGACACGCCTGGGGCCAGGTGCACGGGTGCAGCCAGCTGGCTACTGTGGGGTAGTGCCTGAAATAGGACAAAAAGTTGTGTCTTGGGCACCGAAGGGTGTGGCTCTGAGGACAAGCCTGTGCCTTGTGTACTCCCACCAGGCTCAGTTCAGCTAGGTGCAATTTTCTGCACTCAGCTAGTGTTTCTTACTGACAAATTGCACAGAAACAAATGCAAAATTTGCACGATGCCCAAATTTAACCCTAATATATCGATCATATTGGAACAAATTCATGTTTTCAAAACAAGCACACTAAAAAAAGAAAATGGGGGAAAAAAACACACAAGCCTGCTGGCAGAGCTGTCAGCATTTTGATGGTATTTATAAATCTGGAAACATAGCTCCATGGGAGGGTTCTAGGTGATTTAAACTTTCTTCTTTCTGCTAATCTATATTTGCCCAGTTTCCTTCATGTATCGATTTATAATAAGAAATAAGGGCAAAAACTAAATGTTTTTTAAATGTAAAACTCCAAGCGAAAATGTGATCAGCTTCTAAAAAACAGCCCCCAAACTATGACACTCCCCTCTGAACCAAAAATGTTGGTCAGCAGCTCGCCTCTGGGGATCAGGCTGGGCTGTTCTCCGCATCCTTCAGGTCAAAGGACCATTGAAAGGTGAAACTACCGGCCACATGAGAACTTGTGTTGCCCAGGTTCCCATTTTATATTTAAGGAAACGGAGGTGCTGGGATGTAAGATGACCTGCCCAAGGTCACGTAACTGTGGGTGACAAAGCTGGAACAAAATCACAAAGTCTTCCGGTTTAATTATTCTTTTCACTCTTAACTTGGGGTTTTGTTTCATTTGGTTTGGTTTGGTTTGGTGGCAGTTTCTGAGGGTGAGGAGAGCCTAACAGTCACAGGGGTATTATAGAATTGGGTTTGATTGACCAAAAACCAAATCAACAAACCATTTCAGTCCAAAGAAATCTAACTGAACAAAACAAAGCAAAGCAAACTGTCAAGTAGGTGAAAAATAAAATCACGCCAACTTCTTATTTCACATTATATAGAGAAAACACCCAGTAATTAAATGAGTGTTTCCCTTTTCAACTGGCAGCGTTGGCATTGGGTACACATAGACTTTGCATTAGAAAAACAAGACCTGGAGGTAGCAGGAGGGAGAGAAAGGAAAATCTTACTTTTTAAGGCAAATTAAACTCCTCAAAACCCTACTACTGATATAGATCATTAAACTTGGACACTAGATTTATCCACACTTACCAATAAAAACCAGCACTCTAAAAGGCATAAAGAAACAGACCCACTGAGAAGTCAACACTGTTCAATATGAATACTAGACACCCACACATTTCACATATTCAAGTATCATCAATCATTGATGCTTTTAATGAAAATGAAGTAGGAAACATGGAACACTTTTATGCCACTTTCAAATAAAGAAAAACTGTATTGAATCTCAGTGACCCCAAAATGTTTTCATTTACCTGCCATGAAATCGATGATTAGGTATAGAAAAAAATTCCATTCGTTTTTAATATTCAGCTAATTCAGTGTAGAACTCACAGGGCTAAAGCCTCCGTGAGTGTGTCAGGATTAGCCTGGCTTTTGAATTAGAAAGGGGGCAACCTGGCTAGGCCTAACACTCGCTGCTCTCAAGAACACGATGGGAACTAATGAAAGAGCCTGATTTCCGGCTTTCAACAATTAAGTAATCAGCTGCCTTCGGTTACCCCTAACAACTCACACAGAGGAGGAGGTTACCGAGCAAACAGGCTGCAACAATTCAGGACCCAGAGCCAACTGGAGTGCTGAAATGACATGTATTCCCAGGACAGTTACCACCTTCTCACAGAGAGAAGAAGGAAGTGGAATTATTAAAAAAAAAAAAAAAAAAAAAAAATCCAGGACTTGGCAGGCAGTTACTGGCTGACGTGGGCTCGTTAACTTAGGGTGTGCTTGGAGAAACAGCACCTTGTGGGCACCAGGTTCAGACCCCAGCCCCACTGGAGGGCCAGCCCACTGGTGTCCACATGCTCAGCCTTACCCTTAAAGCATATCTGTTGATGCTTTGATTTACTTATCTATTCTGTTTTCTGATTTTTAGGGTAATGCTCAGAAAAGTTAATTCTTGAAAAATAGAAAAAAAGAAGAAAATTACATCCACAACAGAATCCCACTACCAAGAATTAGCATGTTGAGGCATCTACCCCAAATCTTTTTGCTATGAGCATATATTTATATATAAGTGACATCAAGCCGTATGTAATTTTTAGCCTGCTTTTTTCTACTTTACACTATATACTCATAATTTCCCCCTGGGCTTTAGAAATTCCTGGAAACATTTTTTTGAACCACTATATCATATTTCATTCTATAGATGACATACTCCCAGTTTCTCTTCCCTTTTTCCCAGAATTGAAACATTCAGACTGGTTTCAAATTTTCACTATCACAAATACCTTGGAAACAAACAGCTTTGAATATAAATCTTTGCATTCCTGATATTTTCTTTGCTATAGTAATAGCTTTATTAATTTAATTAATCATTACAATAAGCTTATTAAATAAATACTGTTATTATCCCCATTTTACAAATGCAAAACTAGGAGAGAGGGATTAGTAATTTGCTGAAGGTGACATGCTAGAAAGTAGAAAAGCATAGATTTTAACCTAGAATGACACAGTCTCTCAAGAGTGAGTCTTAGTCAGTCCAAGGGTATGTGGGTATTGTTCTGTTTTATTTTGTTTGTTAAGGATTTTTGGTAATTATTGTTAAGCTTTCCAATTACCTTCAAGAAAGAGTTACCAATTTATATCATCAAAAGGACCATCTGACTGAGACGCTTTGATTCAAAGGCTTCCATTTCTCAAATGTACTAATTTTATGATATTTATAGTAGAAAATCCTTTCATGTCATGATGAAGAAATATCAGGCAACTAGTAGTGACCTGAATCATGCAGGTATACTGCCCAACGACAACCTGCTGGTAGCCACGTGCCGTGCTCAAAGAAGCTTGCATATGCCCAGGGAAAGCTGCCGTACATTCACACTGTCAACTGCTCGGGCTCCACAGCAGTGGACACTAAGCATTCTACAGCCACATCCAACTAGCTCTAACAATTGGGCCCAATCAAAAGAATGGATAAATAAATTGTAATATATCATGCAGTAAAATACAGTACTATAATAATACCTTACTGCCATGATGCATGCGTGTCATTAAAATAAGATTGAGAGAAGGGCAGCATGGGACAGAAATCTCAGAATGAGCTGAGAATCAGCATCAAGGGATTGAGAAAAACTCTAGAATGAGCTGATCCCCAGCATCAAGGGATTGAGAAAACCTTCTCGACCAAAAGGGGGAAGAGTGAAATGAGACAAAGTGTCAATGGCTGAGAGGTTCCAAACAGAGTCGAGAGGTTATCCTGGAGGTTATTCTTATGCATTAAGTAGATATCACCTTGTTGCTCAAGAAGTAGCAGAGAGGCTGGAAGGAACTGCCTGAAAATGTAGAGCTGTGTTCCAGTAGCCATGTTTCTTGATGATGATTGTATAATGATATAGCTTTCACAATATGACTGTGTGATTGTGAAAACCTTGTGTCCGATGCTCCTTTTAACTACCTTGTCAACAGATGAGAGGAACATATGGAATAAAAATAAATAATAGGGGGAACAAC
>PVIY010010211.1:18574-69525 GCA_004026745.1 Myrmecophaga tridactyla
GTGATCAATGAAAGGGATCAGTAAGGGGTATGGCCTGTAAAATTTTTTTTTTCTGTTTGTTATATTTTTCTGTTGTCTTTTTATTTCTTTTTCTGAATTGATGCTAATGTTCTGGGAAATGATCATGATGATGAATATGCAACTATGTGATGATATTGTGAATTGCTGAGTGTATGTGTTGGGAATGTTTGTGTTTCTTATAATTTTTTTTAATTAATAAAAAATTTTAAAAAAACATTAAAAAAAAGATTGAGAGAAGGAAGCTAAACACAAAAACACATATATACTGTGTGATTCCATTTTATAAGATTCAAAAATAGGTGAAGCTAATCTGTGATATTAGGTAGGAGAGAAGTAGTTAACTTTGGGGAAGAGACAGGGCTGGTGATTGGGGGGAGCAGGAGTGAGTTTTGGGGTTCTCATCATGTTCTGTTCTGAGCCTATGTGCGTCCCACAAAGGTTTGAACCTCTTCTGTGAAAACTCATCACATTGTGTACCTGTGATAGGTGCAGTTTTAAAACTAGACCCAAATTAAAACATTACCAAAATATGAGCATAAGCAAACAAAAACAAAAACTTAAATGGAATAGGCCATATTCAAATAGAACTGAGGGGTATCGCCAATTTAGTAGAGACACATTAGTAAAACCTTTCACTGAGGAATACAATTGCTGGACTGGGGAGATGAGAAGAGGAATGCATTAAAAACAAAATTTTATTTGAGTGGCTTTTATTCAAATTGACTTTACAGAGTTATCTTATTTTGTGGAGAAGATCAGAAATCATGAAATCAATTTCTTTAACAGATATAAGGCTACTCATATTTTCTATTTCTTCTTTTGCCAGCTTTGGCAAGCTATATCTTTAAAGGAAATTTTCTATTTCATCTAATTGTCAAATTTATTGACATTAGTTGTCCATAATAGTCCTTTATTATCCATTTTTATTATCCATTTAATGTCTTTACTTAGTCTCTTTAGTGATATTTCCCTTTCCATTCCTCACATTGGTGATTTTTTTTTCTTAATGAATCTATCTAGAGTTGTCAATTGTATAGGCATATTTCAAGAAAAGCTTTTACTTTTAAAAAGATGTTCTCAAATGTTCCAAGAAATGATCATGATGATGAATATGCAACTATGTGATGATATTGTGAATTACTGATTATATATGTAGAATGGAATGATCAGAAGTTATGAATGTTTGCATTTGGTGTTTTTTGGTATTTTAAAAAAATTTAAAAATTAATTTAAAAAATTATTTTTAAAAGATGCTCTATTGTTTTTGTTTTACATTTCACTGATTTCTGTTCTCATTTTTTTTCCTATACTTAATCAAGTATAATTTGTTTTTCATTTTCTAGCCTCTTCATATGGAAACATGGATTATTGAATTTATACCTTTCTCCTTTTGCTAATGGAAGCATTTAAACTATAAATTTTCTTCTAAGTGCTGCCTTAGCAGCAGTCCCCAAATTTGGATATTTTATGTTACCTGTGGGTTATTTAGGAATAATTGTTCAATTTCCAAATATTGGGATTTTCCAGATAACTTTCTGCTATTTACATTTAATTTAATTCTATTTTGGTCAGAGAGCATACTCTATATTATTTAAATCCTTGGTGAAAGTTCCATGTGCACTTGAAAAGAATAGGACAAATGGAATGAATAGAACACAAACAACAAAATGATAGATTTAAACCCAATCACATATATAAACTACATTAAATGTAAATAATTGAAATACTATAATTCAAAAAATAGATTGTTAAACGCAATTTAACAAGCAAAATTCAATTATATGCTGCCCCAATAAAACCCACTTTAAAGCATAGATACAGGCAGGTTAAAAGGGAAATGATGGAAAAAGATACTAAAAAGCTGGAATGTCAAAATCTATTTCAAAGTAAGTAATGTTATCAAGGATAAAGAGAGTCATTTCATAATAATAAAGAGATTAATTATCAAGAAGGCATAACAATCTTGAACACATAATGCACACAATAAGAAAAGCTTGAAAATTCATGAAATAAAAACTGACAGAAGTAAAATGAAAATAAGCAAATTCATATGTATAGTTAGCAGTTTCAAAGCTCCATCCTGAGTAATTAGTAGAACAAGTAGACAGAAGGGATATAGAAGGCTTGAACAGTGCAACCAACTAACTGGACCGAGCTGACATCTGTGCAACACTCCATCCATCAGTAGAAAAGTGGCTTTTTGGAACATGCACGATGAAGACAATTGCATACTAAAATATCTTATCAGAAAAGACTATAGACCTGAAATTTGGAAAAAAAAAAAAACAACAAAAAGATACACATTTGTCTAGGATGAAGACAGTGTTCTCAGACTTGGCTGCTCATTAAAATTGCCTGGGAGGCTTTTAACCCCCCTATGCCTGGGCCACTCCCAAACCAGTTTAGTCATAATCTCTGGGGAGTATGACGAAAACATCGCTATTTCTTAAAATTCCACTTTTCCAGACCTCTCCCTCCCCCTTCCCTGGAGCACTGCTCAATCTGCCCCACACTTGTTCCCACCTCTTTCTCCTCTAAACAAGAGTCTACTTGAGATGTTCTCCAACATTTACAAATTCCAGGAGATCCTGGATGGACTGTGCCTGGAGGTAAAGGGGAAGAGGGTCAGTAGGACAGAGAGTGACTGAGATGGCTCCACTCCCTCACTGATGGAAATGCCTCCACCCAGCCTTGAGGGTGAGAGTTTCTAAAGCAGAGACATCACCAGTGTTGATATTTCGTGAACCATCATCTGCAGGAAACCGGCTTCATAAAAGAAGCCTACAAGAAGTACATCAAAATATGCAACTAAGTGATGATATTGTGAATTACTGATTATATATGTAGAATGAAATGATCACATGTTAATGTTTTAGTTTGTTTGTTGTTCATTTTTTTAATTAATAAATAAATAAATTTTTAAAAAAAGAAGTACATCAAAGATTTCATGAAATCAGTCAAAGGCAAACTTGAAGAACAGAGATCAGAAAGAGTAGAACTTAACAGGGGCTACAGAGCAAAGCAAGCACATCCTTGCTAATTTCAAAAATGACCAGTTCTTTTTCACAACACGGGTCATGAAAACCACTGCTACATCTTTAATCAGAATGGGAAAGGGAAAGACTCATATTAACACTGTCATTACTGGACACGTAGATTCAGGCAAGTCCACCACGACTGGCCATTTGATCTACAAATGTGATGGACTCAACAAAAAAACTATTGAAAAATTTGTGGAGGAGGCTACTGAGATGGGAAAGGAGACCTTCAAGTGTGCCTGGGATTTGGATAAACTGAAAGCTGAACACGAGTGTGGTATCACCACTGATGTCTCTCTGTGGACATTTGAGACCAGCAAGTGTTAGGTGACCACCACTGATGCCCCAGGACACAGAGACGTTATTAAAAACATGATTACAGGCACATCTTGGGCTGTTCTGATTGTGGTTGTTGGCAGTGGTGAATTTGAAGCTAATACTTCCAAGGATGGACAGCATGCCTTCTGGCTTACACACTGGGTGTGAGACAACTAATAGTTGGTGTTAACAAAATGGATTCCACTGAACCACCTTATAGTCAGAAAACATATGAGGAAATCGTTAAGGAAGTCAGCACCTACATTGAGAAAATTGGTTACAACCCTGGCCCAGTAGCATTTGTGCCAATTTCTGGTTGGAATGGTGACAACATGCTGGAGCCAAGTGCTAATATGCCTTGGTTCAAGGAATGGAAAGTCACCCATATGGATGGCAATGCCAGTGGAACCATGCTGCTTGAAGTCATGGATGGCAATGCCAGTGGAACCATGCTGCTTGAAGTCATGGATGGCAATGCCAGTGGAACCATGCTGCTTGAAGTCATGGATGGCAATGCCAGTGGAACCATGCTGCTTGAAGTCATGGAGGGCAATGCCAGTGGAATCATGCTGCTTGAAGTCATGGATTGCATCTTGCCACATCCTCATCCAGATGACAAGCCCTTACATTTGCCTCTTCACGATGTCTACAAGATTGGTGGTATTGATACTGTGCCTGTGGATTTAGGAATGGAGAAATGCTGACAAATTTGGCAGTTACTTTGGCTCTATCACCTGTCATCACCCACACAGCATCAGGACCTCAACAAATAGGACTGATGTCATCTTGAACTCTTCATGCATTTTTATCTTGATTCATTTGGAGCAGAGGCATTTTTTAAATGTATTTTTTATTGTGAAATATAACATATATACAGAAAAGCAATAAATTTCCAAGTACACTTTGACAAGTAATTATAGAACAGATTTTGAAGTTTGGTATGGGTTACAATTCCACAATTTTAGGTTTTTACTTCTAGCTGCTCTAAGGTACGGGAGACTAAAAGAGATATAAATATAATGATACAGCCATCATACTCATTTGTTAAATCCGATCTTCTCTGTTTAACTCCACCATCACCTTTGATCTTTCTCCCACTCTTTAGGAGTATTTGGGCTATGCCCATTTTAACTTGTTCATGTTGAAAGGGCGGTCAATAATATGGGATAAGGGGATGGAACCAGTCTATGCTCTGGAAAGGCTGGCCCCTCTGCATTCCAGGACTTTTCTGGTCCTGGTACCCATCCAGAGGCCATGGGTCTCCAGAAAGTTACCCTAGTGCATGGAATCTTTGCAGAATCATATATAATGCCCTACGTGTTGTTTAGGATTAGCAGGAATGGTCCTGGTTGGGGTCTGGCAAACCACGACAAGCAACAACGTTCAACTGAAGCATGCATTAAGAGTGACCTTCAGAGAAGCCTCTCAACTCCACCTGAACTCTCCCAGCCCCCGACACCTTATTTGTTACACTTCTCTCCATTCTGGTCCGGATGGCATTATTGATCCCAGAGTGCAAGGGCCAGGCCCATCCCTGGGAGTCATCTCCCACGCTTCCAGGGAGACCCTCACCCCTGGATGTCATGCCCCACTCAGTGGGGGAGGGCAATGCTTCAATTGCAGTGCTGGGTTCAGAGAGAGAGAGGGCACATCCAACAACAAAAGAGATCCACCAGAGTGACCCCTAGGCATACCCATAGGTAGGCCAAGCCTCTCTGCTATACGCACAAAACACATTGTTTTTAAGAAGAAAAAAAAAAACATGTCATGCAGGTTGTCTAAAATGAAAAAAATTCCCTGGTTGGGGTGGGAGTACAGGGTTCCCAGTGTATGCAGTCCAGTTTGGGAATAATGGAACTAGAATAGATTCCCAAGGTTCCTTCTATTCAAGTGATGATGGTAGGTGCCTTTGGCTTAAAATGTCAAGGAAAGGACTGAAGGGTGAAAAGAGGGGAGCCAAGACAAAGCAAGAATAAGAGGTCTCTGCCACATGGATCTGGTTATGGGGAAAGTTGTTAGAGAGTGAAGTTTCTTTTTGGAGCCTCAATTTCCCTGTTTTCATGCTCCACTCCTTTCTGTGCCTGCCTCTTCTTCTCATCCTACCCCAACCGTTTAGGTGATACATGCCCTGAGGTTTTTTCCCCACCCAGCCCACTTCAAAGCCTCCTCTTGGGAAAGAATCATCTTTGTCTTTTACTTCTTAATGTGAATATGTGTCAAAATTCCTTATCCCCAGTATTAAGCCTTATCTTTAAAGCATTATCCCCCCAGTTCAAGGAATTTCAGCTATCTGCTTGCAAATGCATTTACTGAAAGAGAAGGATTTTTAGGTTTGTTTTTTGTTTATTCCCAGCAGAAGAGTCTTTTAAGGGCTATGAAAGTGATCAGAGAGGTAACACCTACTCATAGACATAAAATCACCTAGTTGCAAAGAATCTTAGCTAAAACATAATCTAACTCCCTCACACAAGGTATAACCTCCACCCCCTCCAATACCCCCACGAAATGATTATCGAGCTCTTGCTTAGATAACCAATGACAAAAACATCTTCCTCCTTCTTCATTCCATTTTCAGTCGGTGTTAATTATAATAAAGTTTCCATTTCTTACATAATCATTTCACCTAATAATTTAAAATTACAGGCTAACATAGAAATTGTTAATGATTTCTTAAGTAAAAAAAAGAAAATGATGCATACTATAATGTATACAGTGGGGTGGCAAAAGAGTTTCAACTCCCATGTCAAATACTATCAATTGAGTAAAATAATCTCTCTAGGCCTTGATTTTCCCATCTGTAAAACGAGAATAATAATAGTACCAAGTTTCCAGTGTTGTCTTAAGGACAACATGAGCTCATATGAGTCAAGCACAAAGAGCAATGCCTGGCTGGAAGTGCTCAATAAATCCTAGCTAATTTTATAATTGGTTGTTGCTTCTCAGGGTATTGCAATGAAAAGAAATCTGAGGATGCTTCCAGGTGGCACGAGTTAATTGGATCTGTAGTGATATAGCACAACTCAGGGACATGGGACTACTTACCATTTGGGAACTACACAACGACTGCAACTCTAAAATGATGAGCAAAAATTGACAAGTACCAGAAAGGAACAAGATCACTGGACAACTGATCTAATTATGGCTAATTTGTTCTCTTTTGTAAAAGTTTATTTCATTGCAACTGCCATGCTGGTGCAATGACTAAAGATGAAAATAAATATCAAACAAGAAAAGGCCACGCTCATTTTGAATGATAGCTTCCATAATTTTCACCAATTCCCTCTTCTATAAAATAGGTACCTACTATTTGAAGACAGCCACCATGTCTTATTTGAGATTTCTCCAAGCTGAATGCCTTGTTTTCTTCCCGTCTCTCTTTTTACACCACACTGTCTTCTGGATGCAACTCAGTTTATAAACTTACTTCATAAAATCAGGTTTTCAACATTTCAGTGCAATCCTCCAGGAACAGTACAACTGTTATCAAACAGGTTGACTATGTTTTCTTTTCTTTATTTTTTTTAATTTTTTATTTTTTTAAATACCAAAAAACACCAAACGCAAACATTCCTATTTTGATCATTCCATTCTACATATATAATCAGTAATTCACAATATCATCACATAGTTGCATGTTTGTCATCATGATCATTTCTTGGAACATTTGCATCTATTCAGAAAAAGAAATAAAACGAAAACAGAAAAAAAATTTATACATACCATACCCTTATCCCTCCCGTTCACTGATCTCTAGCATTTCAAACAAAATTTATTTTAACATTTGTTCCCCCTATTATTTATTTTTATTCCATATGTTCTACTTGTCTGTTGACAAGGTAAATAAAAGGAGCATCAGACACAAGGTTTTCACAGTCACACAGTCACACTGTGAAAGCTGTATCATTATACAGTCATCTTCAAGAAACATGGTACTGGAACACAGTTCTACATTTTCAGGCAGTTCCCTCCAGCCTCTCCACTACATCTTGAATAACAAGGTGATATCTACTTAATGCGTAAAAATAACCTCCAGGATAACCTCTCCACTCTGTTTGGAATCTCTCAGCCTTTGACACTTTGTCTCATTTCACTCTTCCCCCTTTTGGTCAAGAAGATTTTCTCAATCCCTTGATGCTGGGTCTCAGCTCGTTCTAGGGTTTCTGTCCCACATTGCCAGGAAGGTCCACACCCCTGGGAGTCATGTCCCACTTAGAGAGGGGGGACGGCAGTGAGTTTACTTGTTGTGTTAGCTGGCAAGAGAAAGGCTATATCTGAGCCACAAAACAGGTTCTCTTGGAGGTGACACTTAGGCCTAATTTTAAGTAGGCTTGACCTATCCTTTGTAGCGTTAAGTTTCATATGAACAAACCCCAAGATTGGGTCCAGTAGCCATGTTTCTTGAAGATGATTGTATAATGACATAGCTTTCGCAGTGTGACTGTGTGATTGTGAAAACCTTGTGTCTGATGCTCCTTTTATCTACCTTATGGACAGATGAGTAAAATATATGGATGAAAAATAAATAATAGGGAGAACAAATGTTAAATAAATTTTGTTTGAAATGCTAGTGATCAATGAAAGGGAGGGGTAAGAGGTATGGTATGTACATTTTTTTTTTCTGTTTTCATTTTATTTCTTTTTCTGAATAGATGCAAATGTTCCAAGAAATGATTATAATGATGAATATGCAACTATGTGATGATATTGTGAATTACTAATTATATACTTAGAACAGAATGATCAAAATAAGAATGTTTGCGTTTATTTGGTGTTTTTTTTGGTATTTAAAAAAATAAAATAAAATAATTATTTAAAAAATAATAAATAAATAAAATAATAGGGGAAAATGTTAAAATAAATTTAGTAGATTGAAATGCTAGTGATCAATGAAAGGGAAGAGTAAGGGGTATGGTATGTATGAATTTTTTTTCTGTTTCCTTTTTTATTTCTTTTTCTGAATGGGTGCAAATGTTCTAAGAAATGATCCTGATGATAAATATACAACTATGTAGTGATATTGTGAGTTATTGATTATATAACAAGAATGGAATGATCATATGGTAAGAGTGTTTGCATTAGTATGTGGATATGGTTCATAAATAAAAAAATTTAATGTGCATATAAAAGAAATAAATTAAGACCTTGAAAAAAAAATGTCATTGTTCCCCTTCCTAATCTGTAACCCCACCCTAGGTAAGCACTATTTTAATGTCTATAAACATCAGTTATGCCCTCTTGAACTTCATATAAATGGAATCATAAAATACATGCTCCTTTGTGCCTGGCTTTTAAATTCAAGATAATGTATATGAGATTTATACGTGTTGTGAAAATACCAGTGGATCATTCTTTTTTTCCTTTGAATTGCTAAATTGGATTCCATTGTATGAACATATTACAATTTACTTATCCATTCTCCTGTTGATGAGTAGTTGGATTATTCTGTTTTTTGTTGCTTTTTTTTTTTTTTACTTTTAAGAATAGAACATTAATAAACATTCTTGTGTGGAAAAAAAAAAAACAGCAATGAATACCTTTGCTGATACATCTGTGGGTGCATTTCTGATCATTTCCTCCAGAGATTAGCCCCAAGTTTATAACGCCATGCTGTCAATACCCAGAATGACACTGGGTTTTGGGCAGCAGACTGAACATTCTGAGTCAACCAAAAGTCCCTTCTTTCTCATGGTTGTTACTGTTTAACCACATCTCCTCCATTCAGAGCCCAAAACATCTTGCTGCTTTTAAGTCATCATTCCAAGCCTATCATACCTGTTTTTTAAAAGTCTTTAATTTTTTGTTACCAAAGCAGTATGAGTTCAACGTAGGACTATGGAAAAATACAGAGATACTCACAGATACAAACAAAAAATATTTGCTATCCCACAAGCTAGAATATATATTTTTTCTTTTTTGCAGTTTGTAAACTGGTATGAAATCCCCACCTTACAGAGGGATCCTCCGTTTAAGACGTCCCCTCTCCCACTCCCCACCCCCTTCTCTCCAGAAGTGTCCACATGGGTCAGCCTTGCCTATGCTACAACTTCCTGGTTTCCTGCCAATTCAAAAGGTCCACATCCTTTCCTGGATGCTGTAAGTGCCATCTCTGTAGGTCTATTCCTCACCCCCACTTCATGTCTAGTTGCCTTCTTAATGTGGAATTATCAGAGGAATATGCTCTATTTCTGGAAATGCTGAATAAGGTTGCTGTTATTAGACACTATTACTATTAATGCAAAATTTTCATTCAGCAAATAGAGACTGTGGGTCTGCTATGGGTCTACCTTGGAGCTTTAGACATCTGGTGAACTAGAGATACATAGTAACTGCTTCCTTTAAATTGCTCAGTGTTCAAAGGGACTGCATCAAAAGGGAAGAGAGACAAGAAACATCTCTCAGGGGAAAAGTCACAAATTGCCTACAAAGTAAATATTAAGGTTTTAAAGCTAATGAGCATATATGAATAGCTTCACTTCACCCCTCTTGGCAGAGTGCATCTCTTTTCCTTTTGTGCTGGAGTGCACCGGGCTAACATGCCTAGCAGAGTTCATCTCACCTGTGGCATTATTAGTGCACGGGGCTGTCTCCCCTCTCAAGCCCAGAGGCTCAAAATCTTGCTGCCCTCCAGCACCAGCAGAGAACGCAAGCGTAGCAGCGCTCAGCCGATGTTCACTGAGGATGCAGTTGTTTTCAATCTGTTGTAAACGCCACAGAGGAAACTGCTTCTGAAACAACAAGTACCTGTCACCTTGCAGCCTGCCACCAACTCACAGAAATAGTAGTTAAAGGTTAAAGGGAGGAGAAATGGAAATCATATGGAAATCTTGAGACTAAAATGTCATTCTTACATTTTTACCACTTTGCAATCTCCGAATGGATTTCCCTGCAAAGAATTCGTATCTGGTTAGTGGGACCCCTGCAAGTAAATGGCAAAGATTCTGGGTAACAAATTCATATCAGACTGCAGAAGAGAAAGAAGGAAATCTCACGAGTGCAAAACTAACTTCAAACTGACAAGACAAAGACAAATGAACACAGGCTTTCTCAAATGTCTTGAGCTAAGTAAGCTATAGTGCTAGAAAAATAGGTAAATAGTCCCTTCTTCTGGTCATTATCTTCTGAAGTATATAAGACATTAAATAAACAGTCATATTATGCTCAAAATACTTCTAAGATGAAAAAGACTGTCAACCAAGCATTTGAAAAAGATAATGCAGAAGAAAAGACAACATCTTAGAGGCAAGACATCCAGAAAATAAAATCATTTAGCAGTCTTTCAGACTGACAGGTTCTAAAGGAGACAGGTTTTTTTTCCACCTAATTTTAATTTTTAAAAAAGCTTTTTAAAAATAATTTAACATTTCTTCCTTTCTTCCTTCTTCCCTTTCTTCCTTCCTTCTTTCATTCCCTTCTTTCTTTCTTTCTTTCTTTCTTTCTTTCTTTCTTTCTTTCTTTCTTTCTTTCTTTCTTTCTTTCTTTCTTTCTTTCTTTCTTTCTTTCTTTCCTTCCTTCCTTCCTTCCTTCCTTCCTTCCTTCCTTCCTTCCTTCCTTCCTTCTTCCTTCCTTCCTTCCTTCCTTCCTTCCTTTCTTTCTTGCTTGCTTTCTTTCTTCCTTCCTTCCTTCCTTCCCTTCTTACTTTCTTCCTTCCTTTCTTTTCTTTCCTTTCTTTGCCTTAAGAGGTGGAAAGGATTTCAGAGATACTGAAGTCCAACTCTCCCAATTCCCTTTTAGCAGATGAAGAAACCAAGGTCCTGAGTCTCTAGAGACTTTTCAAAGTCAAGAGTAGGGGATCCTGGGGTCTCTAGTCCAGAAGTCCTACCCAGAACCCCAGATACGGGTACCCCAATGTTGTCCACAAGCATAGCCATCCCCTGGTCTTGGCTTAAGGGGCAATAATCAAAGGATCATGGAAAATTCAGTGGGTTTTAAAAAACAAGACCAGGCAGGCCACAGTGGCTCAGCAGGCAGAGTTCTCACCTGCCATGCTGGAGACCCGGGTTCGATTCCCGGTGACTGCCCATGCAAAAAAAAAAAAGGCAAATAAAAAACAAGACCACACAACTAAATGCATGATCCTGGACTGGATCCTGCATTGAGGGAAAATCCTATGAAGGATGTTATTGAGATAATTTGTGAAATGTGAATATAGATAATAAAATTTAATCAATTTAACCACTCAGATAACTGTACTGTCGTTATGTAAGAGAAAGTCCTTGTTCTTAGGAGACACGTGCTGAAGCATTTAGGGGTAAAAGAACACGATGGCTAGAACTTATTGTTAAAAGGTTCTGAAAAAAATATCCTTTTTTTACTTAAAGAGAGGGAAATAAAACAAATTTGTCAAAATGTTGACAATTGATGAATCTGGATGTAGAAAATAGTTCTTTCTATGAGATTCTTTGAATTCTTCTGTATATTGAAAATATTTCAAAATAAAAGGTAAAAAAAAGACAATAAGTTTAAAAATGGAATATTCTGTATATTTTTTCTGGCCTGCTAAGCAAAAATACTTGCATGACTCCATCTTGACTGCAAAGAAGAGGGTGGCAAGCACCTACCGAGCTTGGCTTGAGGAAAACACACATTCCCAGCAGACCAAATGCACGCATCCATTGCAGTTGGCTGGGGCCTTCCGTGGGGTCAGCACCAGCCGGAAACAACAAAAGCCAAGTTCTGAGGTGGCCAAGTGTTTAAGGGCATGAGCTCTGGGGTCAGACGAGCCTCTGTCCCTGCTGTGTTCCTCACTAGTTTTGTGGACACCTTTTACTATCCTCATGAAATGGTGCCAGAAATACCTACTTCTCAGGGTGGATGCAGGACTAAATTATATCTACGTGGAAACTCTAGAATAAAATTTTAAAATGGAAATTGTTATTAATATCAGTAGGTCAGAGTTAAAATGTATTGGCTGCAGGGAAACTATCAAATTCACTCACTCATTCATTTGTCCATTCACTCAAATCCACAAAATCGATTTGCCACAGGCGCGGTGCCAGGCATGGGAGAGTTAATATGTGCATGACAAAGCCCCTCCTGCAGGGCTTCTGTCTAGGGGAAGAGTAATCAGCAAGAGGGACCAGGGAGGTGGCTGGAGGGACTGTTCCTGGGGGTGGGGGCACAGAGCACAGGCACAGGCCTCGAGGCCGCCTGTGGGTGCAGGAGAGGCCCTTGTCAGCTGGGCCTGGAGGACGGTGAAGGGTGGTGCCAGCCCAGCTGGGCCAGAGGGAAGACAGCATGAAAGTGAGCAGGACAGTGGTGCCTTCCAGGAGACAGAAGGGTAGGTAGAGTCAGAGGAAGAGGTGGAGGTAGGGCTGGGAGACAGGACTATTTGTGAGAGGTACTTTCAGGGCTGAAGCTCAGTCATTTAGAGCCAGAGCGGGAAGGGTCTTGGTGTTGAAGGAGCTTGGGTTGGTCCTGAAGGGACTTTGGAAAGGTTAAGGAGAAGACAGATGAGAATGCATTAGCATGTTAGGGAAATTATTCTGGCTGCAGTGTGGCAGAGGCATCCTGCTCCTGGGAGACCAAGACTGCAGGGGTCAGCCTGGGGAGGGAGGCGATGAAAGGCTGGGTTCCAGGAGAAGCCAGGAAGGAGAGCGGAGGGGGTTGATGACTGCCTGAGGGTGGCTTAGAAGTGGGGGTGGTGGTCTTGGAAAACCTCCAGGTGGCTGTATCCTGAGGGCTATTTCCGTGCTGCGATGGTGGCCCCATTACCTGAAACAGGAAATTCACTGGGGGAGGGGGGGACATACCAGGAAGGAACCTTCTGCTACTGAGAGTTGCTAAACTTTTCAGTCTTCTGGGGTGGAGTAGGGTGGATCTGGGTGGAAAGGGAGGGACTCAGGAGGAACTGAGATAGGGGGTTGGGAGGGGGCACAAGAGGATAATTTAAGTGGGATACAAAGTGATGAGAAGATAAATGTGCCCCTTGTCAGTTTTGCCAAGGGCCAGATTGACAAACATTTGAGAGAGCTGGTAATCCCTCCACTAAGAACTATGCAAAGGAATTGCTGAGAACTGAAATGATATCCCTGTTCCTCATTTGATTCCACTGGAAGAAGAGAACGAGCATTACTAAGCATTTCTGTGCTCCTGTACTCGCAGCCATTTAACAGCTAAAAAAACCTTCGAGCTCAGAAAAGCTCTAGCCCAAATCTCATTTTGGATGAGCAATACAGAAAATGTTCAAAGTCATCTCAGCCAGAATCTGCTTCACAGAGATGAGGTGCCCCATAAATATTCAATCCTTTCTCTCCCCTCTTTGCCTCCCACCATCTGAGGAAGCTATTTAAATCCCCCCACTGCTAGAGACCCCCTGGAAGGCAGGAGCTCAGAGCTAGGCTCAATCACTTCCTGATGCCTCTCCGCCTGGCAGGTAGAGCTCATCTCATTCAACAAATATCTGGGCTAGGCATGACCCTAGATGTCGGGCATATGGCAGTGACTCTAGACAGTCAGAGGTTTACATGTGTCTGTAACGTATCAGGTATAAGACAAACTTTTGGTGAAGGAGATTCAGCAAGATAAATCCAGGTTCCATAGTGAAAAGCCAATACTTATATATGGACCCTATAAACACCTAAAATGTGCTCAAACTTATGACCATAGACCCAATTATCATCCATTTTTCCTTTTGTTTTGGCTGTTCTTAGGTGTATACTGAAAGCTGTTAAGAGGTTCCACAACACCAAGTAAACCAGTTCTGAAGTTATTTTTCCCCAAGATAAAGTTTTAGAGCTCCAGCTTCTTCAGCGTTCATCAAAATACAAACAAAAAAACAGGAGAGGTCATTTTTTTCTGATGGCAAATCTGAGGCTGGCAAGAGGAGGGAGGGAAAGCCACACAGACAGGTGCCCGGACGGGCGGTGCATCCTGAAGAGACACGGCTTTCCAAGTGGCGCACATTTCTGGTGCTGAGACCCAGGGCTCCGAGTGACCTCTCTGCTCTGCAAGTGGCGCCCAACAACAGCACAACGCAGCTGGCGGGCAGGAGAGGCCCACGGCTCCTTGCTTTCTTCTAAGCTGAGAGCCAGAGGCTGCGGTGTACCTGAGTGGGGCACACGCCCTCCTGGGGGCCTCGGGTGGCCCGATACCAGTGGCCTGGGCACCGTGGGGAAGCCGAGGGCCCGAGCCTGGTGGCTGGCCGCTGCTCTCGTGTGCCGGGTCACAGCCTCGGAGCTTGCTGCCGGGTGGCCGTGGGAGCACAAGCACAAACTCTGGGAAACACGGGACGATCCAAGACAAAGCGTAGTTCCAGGGACCTCTGCTGTGACCACGCAAAATCGGATCGTGGGCTTGATTACGTCACCTTTCCCTCGTCCCCAAAGGAGACCCGGCCAAGCCGACGGACCAGTGTTCAAGCTGGTCACTACCAAATCTTTTATTTTTAACTATTTTAAAAAATAGGGAGCTTTTTGAAAAACCCACCACTGAAATGGATCTCAACCCAGACCTAAAGCCAAAAGGAGGGCCCTTGGCTCTTCTAGCGGGGTAACCCAGGGCCAGCGTGCCTGGAAGCCCTCTCAGAACAAACAGGGAGTGGATTTTCCTTTCTTTACAATTAAAAAAAAGCTGAACGATATTACATCGGAGTACCAGAAAATGCCTCATCGGAAACAGCTGTTAACGTTAAATCACAGCCTGTTTGCAGCCTGTCTGCTGCGGTGCATCCGTCTCAGCGCGGTTTGCAGTTGAGAGTGAAGCGGAGGGCAGGACGAGAGGAGCAGAGCGCGGGGGTCCGTTCCGGGTCAGGCTGGGCTCGGCGCTGACTGGACGACTGGGCCAGCCCTTCGTGAAGCCGTCCCTCCCCACGAAGGCACAGGCGGCCCCAGGGCACCGGTTCCCGCGGCACAGAGAGCGCAGTGCCAGTGTCCGCGACCCGGAAAACCGGCTTGTTCGCGCGCACCAGTGAGACCGCAGCCCTGGGTGCCTCTGCCGCCTGCAGCCTCAGGGCCCTTCACGGGCCTCTTTCACCGGCTCTGGGTCGCTGCTGTCGGCCACCGAGATCAGGCCTTGGGTGTCCTGGAAGCAGGCGCCACTGGGCCGACTCTTGTCTTCCCAGCCAGTCCCAGCCAGCCCTGGCGATGTTGCTGCACTCAGCAGGTTCCACCTTAGGCCTTCAGCGATGGCTAGCAGCTGCCGCCTCTCCAGATTCCAGTTTGTACAACAGTAGGCTTTCTCCAGCATCCAGGCCATCCGTGAGAATGCGCTTTTCTTTTTTTGCCAAGAAGTCCCTTGAAGAGGCAAAATTATCTCCCATGCTTTAGACTCATATGAGCCATGCTGGACAAAGCCCTCGAGGCGGGGGTGGCTCGGGTCCAGGCGTGAGTCCACACTTCGTTCTGCATCCAGTGTGTACATCCATGCACCAGGCAGTGAGCACAACCATGGGGGGTGGGGGTGGGATTCCTGAGCTTCACTGGACTCAGGGTCAGCTATGCAGACAGTCATGCTCCTTCCTTCCTTCATTCAGCAGGCATGTGTGAGCAGCTCATCCACAGAGACCTGAGCAGCCGGTGATGAAGCAGACGCAGGCCTGCCCACACAGAGCCCACCATCCGAGGAGACAGGCACAGCGCAGGACAGAAGACACACATTTAAGACTGTAGACACAAAGTCAGGAATTCTCAGCCCTCTCTCCATCCTTCTCCTCTTCGACCTTGAAAGAGAAATTCCTTGCATTCCTCAAGACCCAGTTCATACAATGGCTTTTTGGCAAATCCTTCACAGGTCCCTCCAATCACAACTAATGTTTGCACCTGCAGGACACCTGCAGCCTTTGGTTGGGTCCACAGTCCAGGCCTCCTCAGGGCCCCCCAGTATCACAGTAACAGCATGGCTGGTCTCTCCTACAGGCTCAGAGACCCCGGGGACAGGTCTCTTCTATGAGGCTTAGAGACCCCAGAGACATGTCTCTCCTACAGTCTCAGAGACCCCGGGGACAGGTCTCTCCTACAGGCTCAGAGACCCCGGGAACAGGTCTCTCCTACAGGCTCAGAGACCCTGGGGACAGGTCTCTTCTACAGGCTCAGAGACCCTGGGGATAGGTCTTGGAGAAGCAGCAGCATGAGGATTTAAGAGGAAGGCTCTGGGCATCAGTGTCAGGATGGTACCTTAGCTCTGCCACTTTTAGTTATGTCACTTCGGGCATGTCACTTGATGACTGTTTGCCTCAATGTTTTGATCTGTAAAATGGGGATAATTGTAAGGCCTATTTTAGATTTATCAGGGGGATTAAACAAGTTGACATATGTAAAGCCCTTAACAGTGAATGCTACTTAGCTAGTAGCTGTGATTTTCTCCTCTTCTCCAATGCCTGTGACAGAGTAATTGCTTAGTGAATGTTGATATGGTATCTGAGGGACTGAATGAGTGATTAAGAACTTCCTCAGAACCGCTGTGAAGGACAGCTTCTACAAGTAGCACAGAAAATCAGAATAAACAGAATGTACCCACTCATTAATAAATAAAACTTATTTACAGTTTTTTGCTTGTTTGTTTTTATTTTTTACTTTTCATATTAAAACATCTACAGAGACCTAAAACTACAGGTAACGTGGATGGGCTGCTTTCTCCTACTAGGCTTTTTTAATTAAAAAAAAAAACTAAAAAAGTTCTTGAGAAAATACAGCAAATTTTTAAATTATTATTTTTTCTAGAATGAGAAAAATCTTTCTAAACTTGATTCAAAATCCCCAAAGCATTGGTTAAATTGACTTTTTAAAAAAACTTAAACTTCTACAGAGTAAAAATACCATGAACAAAATGGGAGCAAATATTTGTAACACATGTGACTAACAATTAGTAATTTCCTTACTATATAAAAACTCTTACACGTCTCAAGAAGTGACTAACGATCCAACTGAAAAAATGAGCTAAGGATATAAGCAGACAAATGGCCAACAAGATATAAAAAGTTCTCTCTCCTCCTTAATTGAAGAACCATGAACCTAACAAGAACAACCATTTTAGCCCATCAAACTGATAAAGATTAAAAGGTTTGCTGACACTCAGCAGTGGGAATCAGAAACGGAGAGAAACTGTTGGGAGTCATGCGAAGTACTTGGATGTCTACTTGACGTGACCTACTCATTCAGATCACATATGACCCAGCAATTCCACTTTTTGAAACATGTCCTACAACCACATTGGCATTTGTAAGCACAAGATGAATATATAAAGTCAATCAATAGGGAATTAATAAATCAACCATGACACAACCTTCCTGTATAAGTATTAAAAGACTGAGATAAGTAGGAGTAAATCTACAGGGAGACTTGGAAATATCTCTGAAATATATTGAATACAAAAGCAGAATGATACAGAACAGAACGCCTATGGTACTTTTCCATTTCTGCTTACTGAAACACCCCATAAGGGTTTGGAACGGGGATGTGTGTGTGTGTGTGTGTGTGTGTGTGTGTGTGTGCAGTATAAGGGAATGGAAAAACACATTAAAGTGTCAACATCCCAGGCAGGAAAGTAGAATTGGAGAGGGAAGCGTAGGGTATGGGTGAAAGAGAATCTATACTTGCATTCAAATACTCAGTTTTGTTGGAATTTCTTTTTGTTTGTTTGTTTGTGGTTTGGTTGTTTTCTAACATTTTTATCATGTTAAAATACATGTAATATAAAATGTGTCATTTTTAAGTGTACAGTTTGGTGGCATTAACACATTCACAATGGTATACACCCATCCCTACCATTTCCAAAATGTTCCATCACTCTAGGCAGAAATTCTATACCTATAACTCCCATCTCTCCCCTTTCCAAGCCTCAGGTAAGCTCTACTGTACTTGTCTCTATGAATTTGCCTATGATATATATTTCATATAAAAGGAACCATATAACATTTGTCCTTTTGTGTCTGGTTTATTTCACTTAGCATAAATTTTCAGCACTCATCCATGTTTTAACAGGTGTAAAAACCTCCTGCCTTTTTATGACTGAATACTATTCCATTGAGTGGATAAAACACATTTGGTTTAGCCACTCATCACATTGGAATTTATTTAACAACGAACATGTTGTCATGTTCAATGTGCATATTTTTAAAACTTCTAAAAGTTTGGGGAGAGCTATGTGAGGTGCAAAACGGTCAACTGGGTATGGAGCCCTAATTAGATCCTTAAAGTCAGGCAGTGAACAAAAATACAAGTTCTTCCACACAGAGCTTGCAGTTGAGCAGCAGAAAAAAACCACGAAACATGCAATAATGGTAAGGAATGACAACACCTTGGCCAGGAGTCAGCATTAGGCCCTAAGGAGCACGTGGAAGCCTGGGAGAAATCAAGTATGGCTTCTTGAGGCGATGCCATCTGAATTGAGACCTGAAAGATTAGCAGGAGTTGGGAGAGAGGATTGCCTGCAAAGGGCGCTGCGTGTGCAAAGGCGGGGGGAGGGGGGAGCTGAGGGGGTACTGGTGAGCAGTTGGATACAGTGGGGGCCTACTGGAAGAGGTAGAAAGTGAGAGATGTAGCTGCAGTTTAAGTAGGTCTAGATTATGAAAGGGCATGCGTGTCATGTCATGGGTCTGGATTTTATCTTCACCGTGAGAACCATTGACAGGTTTTAAGCAAGCCTGTGAAATCCTGAGACTGGACTTCCAGAAAGACCTTGCTGTCGGCAGCTGTTCTTACTTATGTTCTCAGACACATCAGTGGGATCAGCTGGAAAGCAAAGGGGTGGAAAAGAAGATTGAGGATCCCCAGTTCGGAAAATAACTTCTAGAAAACAATCTTGGCTGTACCATACCAGTTGTGTTAATCCAGGCAACAGTCTCTAGTGGCAGAGGTAGAAAAGGAGCCACTGACCAATGGGTAGAGAAGGAAAACAGACAACCAATGTGTACAAGTGATATGATAAAATATCCAGATGGGATGAGCTAAGTGTAGACAGGAAGTCCAAACGCAATCCTTGTAATATGGAAAAAGGAAAAACTAACTCCAACTTAAGGACCAAAGAAGACTCCTAAAGGAGGTGGTCTTTGAAGTGGGTGATGAAGGATGTAGAAACCTCCAAAAGGCAAAATACACAGCGGCATATTTTGTTAGAAGGAATTGTGTGAGCACAGCCATAAAGACAGACAAGTCCAGAAAGAAGTTCAGTGTAGGTGTTTGCAAGAATGCCACGGGAAAGAAAGAGGGAAAGTGAGTTGGGCCAGACAGCTAATAAGACTGACATATGCACAAGCTCTGTCCTTCATAACCCTCAGCAGGTCACGTATGCACTTCCTTGCCCATTGTTTGAATCTCCACTACAGCAGGAGTTCCACGAGGGCAGGACCTTATCAGTCTCATTACACCAGCCCCTCAAGCCCAGTTCAGTGGCTGGTGTCTAGTAAGCGCTCAGCAAACATTTGTTGAATAGATAAACAAATGAATAATTAAATGAATGAACAAATTAATAAATGAAAACATAAAGTACTTAATACAATGGATGGCACAAAATAGGCATTTAATAAATAATTACTATTATTAATAATATTAATTATCATCAGGTATTAGGGAGAATTGGAAGAAAAATACTTGATGAATTGGGGAAATTGGCCAATTATGTTGTACCTAAATTATCTTTTATATATATGTATCATTACTCCTCAAACCTTATGCCATAAACTTATATCTTTAGCAAGGTATTCAAAGCCCTTCATTCTTTAATTCCAACTTAACCTTTCAGGAGTTCCAGGTTCATTCACTCCAGGATGTTCTTTCCTCACCCATCCCCTATATTCCTCTTATTTTAGGGGTGGCAGACTCAAACACCTTGGGGAACAGATAATTAACATAAAGGTGTTGAATAAATAATAATGACAATATCCAGCACTTAGCCCATACCCTAGAACTCTGCTGAGCAATTACACATTAACACCTAAGAGGTAAGTATTATTCTTATTTCCATTCCCCAGGGAGAGTGATTTACCCAAGGTCGTGAGTCCTTGAGCTGGAGTTGAGGCTTAAACTTCTGCAGCCTGTCTCTGGGTGGCCGTGCATTTAGCACTCCTCATTATCACTGGCTGAGCTTCAAGGGCATTCTGAATTTGGATTTTATTCTGAAGGCAAGGATGGGTCAGGTTCTAGCTTAGAGGAAGAGGATGCTGGCTATACTGGGGACGAGCTTACAGCCACATTTCTCTGGAGCAAAGGGTGCATTTAAGAGAATGAGGCAAGATGAATCTGGGAAGTTCAGTGGAGCCAGATCCCGGGAAATGGTCCTTTATTTGGTAAGAAATGGAGAATGGCAGGGGGTTTGAACAGGGAAGTGATGCAACCAGTTAAGTTTTTATTAGGCATCTATTGTTGAATGGGCATATAATAGTGGTATATGCACAGACATTATCATTCCTACTTTCTGCTAGTTTATGGTCTGGTGAGGAAGCTCAGACATGTACACATTTGAACACAAAGCAAAAAGAACAGGACAGAACCCAAATCAACCCAACAGAAATGCACCAAATTCACACCAGAGTGGGCAGGAAGGTGAAGGGATGGGAGACAGCCTGAAAGGAATGAGATCCTGAGCCCAGCCCCAGGCTCCCTTCAGCTCTCTGTAAATGCTTATTGAAGATAATGAAGTCCTTTATCACCTCCTCACCAGAAATCTGCATTCCCATTCATATGAACTTTTCCCTAGAACCAGAACCCTCTGGTTCAAAAATTTCCCAGTCTAGCTATTTGCATGAAATTAACCCAGCCACCGCCAGCCGACCTCCCCGGCCTTGGCTTTCCTTCACCGCCTGAGCGCAAAACCTGAACAGGACAAATGGGTTTGTGTTTTGTTTTTGTAGGAGTGTAAGAAATCGCTTTTTACGAACACCATATGCTTACCAGAGCTTCTTGTGTTTTTGTTTTTGCCTGATTACAAAAGTCAATGCAAAAAAAAGGAGACAATAATATGGAGAATAAATCTACCGTAAATCCCCTCCGGAGATAAGTTTAAGAAAACTTAAAGTTGGAATGTATCCCTTCTGACTAGTTTTTAAATTATTAGATAAATGATTAGATGGCTAGATAAACACTAATCCACATGTATATAAACAAACAACACTTGCGGTTTTTATCTTTTTATCACCTAGCAATATACATTTCCATTACTTTTAATGGCCATAGTATTCTATAGTATTCTAGTGTATACAGAACCCCCCCCCTCTTTAAAATCCAATCCCACAAGATTCCCCAAATTACTTATTTGTTTGTTGGTTTAAAGGTGCATTTAGCACTTATACTGGCACACTTGGCTAAAGGATAATTACCTAAAAGAATTGCTCAAAGAACACCCACATTTTTATTTGAGTCAATATTTCCAAATTCCCCTCTAACTGGGAACTTCATGTTCCTGGTTGGCCAAGAACGTCTGCTTCTCCACACCCTCGCCATACCCAATATCATCAACCTGCTTAATGAAGAATCGCTTTAACTGAGATCAATCCACTCAGACTAGCAGCATAAGGGAAATATTCTGCTTGTTGCTGCCCTTAGAAACCAAATTTTTTTGATAAGTGAGCTGTTTTCATAGGACAAGATAAAACATCATTACCTATCCCCCACTCCACCCACCAAAAATAAAAACAAAAGAAACAGCAGTGCCATCTTGCAGCTGTATCATTCATAACATGTAGTTACAGGTTGTGGGAATATTCTTCAGAATCCATTTGGGATGAGTCAGAGAAGACTGATACAGGCCACTGGTATGAGGCCGGAGACTGAAGAAGCAATAGCCCTAAGCAGAGAAATAGTTTTCTAAGGGAAGTGGTAATGTCCTAGTTTGGAGAGGTAAATTTAGAAATTCCCCAATATTCGGCTGGAGAATTTACTAGTGCTTTAGGAACTTATCATGGGGGCCACTACACAGAATACATTGTTCTCAGACAAAATAAATACTTTTGTGGTTAGGTAAGGCAGTGCTAGAAACTCTGAAGGGCAGCTTTTCTCGGGAAATCACATTCTCTTCTAACGTAAGAGCTGGTGGCTGTGTGCCACCCACACTTGACAGTCACGTGGACACTCGTGCAAGGGAGAAGGACCTGGGCCTGGCATGTATACCAAGTTCCTCAGGGATTCTCTTGTTGACCAAAGTTTGAGAACCATGGAGTTAGGAAAAGAGCACCAAAGCACAGGGCTTTGAAAGCATATGGTGGTTGTGAGAATTAAGTGGTACGATACAGTCAAGTGTTCAGTGCTGCTAAGGTAGCCTCATTATTATCATAGGGTCTTATTAACTCTATGACTTCATACTTCTGGGAAGTCTGTACTCTTAATTCATTGTAGTCATGTCTTTGCCCACCTGTGGGAAAACCCACCCCACACCTGTCCAACCACCTGGCCCTTAGCAGTCCCTTTCAGGTAATACTATTCCCCTGCTGCAGATGTGCTCTGTGCCCCTCCACTGCCAATAGCATCAACACCAACTTTTCCATCAGGGACCTCACTTTAAAGTTGTCAATGAACTTACAGAGTCATCGTTTCATATCACACTCATCCAATAAGATGAGGGCACAGGGGCACAATACTCATCAACAGGGATTGAACTGGGTTCCCCCAAAGGCTACGTTGAAGTCCTAATGCCCCAGTAGTTCAGAATGCGACTTCAAGGAAATCAGGTCCCTGCAGATGGGATTACACAAGTGAACAGGTGGTCCTCCTGGGGCGGGTGGGCATCATGCAGTCCTACAAGTGGAGAGAACAGACGCAGGGGAGAGATGGACACTGAGGCCAGCAAGCCGCAGGAGGCTGGAAGGGGCAAGAAGCATTTTCCCCTCCAGACTGCACACTCCCCGCCATCAGAACCGCCAGCGAATACATTTCTGTCATTTGCAGCCACCCAGTTGTGGAAACTAAGCCATGCATTTTGGGTGGGACTCTGGGCCCTGGACCCTGGGGGCACAGCCTTGCTCACTGTTGCATCCACCCCACCTGGCAGAGCTCAGTAGAGAACAAGTTCATCAGGCCAAATGCAGAACACTAAATCTTGCCATTGTCT
The DNA here is from genome assembly GCA_004026745.1 of Myrmecophaga tridactyla. Lineage (NCBI taxonomy): Eukaryota > Metazoa > Chordata > Mammalia > Pilosa > Myrmecophagidae > Myrmecophaga > Myrmecophaga tridactyla. The sequence goes on from PVIY010010211.1 coordinate 41,926, forward strand.
TGTTTCCTAAAGATGCTGAGTTTAAACTTAGCAAGGGGGACTCTGGCTCATCCTCACAGGAACATAAGGGCCTAGACAGCAAGATTGCCATCTGGTGTGTTCACTGCTGCATCCCAAATGCCTAGAACACTGCCTGGCACATAATAGACATTACATCTTTTTAATAAAAATCCATTTTTGTCCTTAATTCCTAACCTCCTGCCTTGCCCAGCAGGCACTTATGCTTACTAAGTGTGTGATGAATAAAATACCATAAAGGTAAAGACAAAACAAGCAAACAACTACCCCCCATAAAAAAAACCTACTTATTAAAGACAATAACATCGAATTGTCTGATCTACAATAAAATAATTGTTGAAAATTGTCTAGATAGAGAGTATTAAACTACCAATAAAATTACCAGCATTTGATTTTTTAAATATAAACACCTCTTTGATAAACAGATTTTTTTAAATGATATGCATGCTTTTTCACAACATAAATTAAAAAGCAGCTTTGCAGTATGATTAGAACTAAGTAAAATTAAAAATGAATGCATGTAAAAGAATCTCTGGACAAAGGAGTTAATGACCAATCTTTATGTTATTCGTATTTTCTGAGTTTTTTATACCACACACACATCCCTTTTACAATGAGAAAAAAAAGAAAAACGAGACCAAAGAAAATACATCAAAATTCTAACTGGTTTAATGGGGTAGTGAGACAAAGGGTCATTTTAAATTAATTTATTTATTTTCCCTATTTAAAGGTTCTTGAATTATTTGCATTCCTTTTCCAATGAAAACAAAATTAATATCAGAAAATTGCAAGAACTGCTGTGTGCAGTTTGACACTCAGCTAAGCCAAATATTTGTCAATAAGTTGAAGCACACACCAAAAGTATTCAATTTTGAGAAAGGAAACTTTTACATGTTATCAGTAAAAACCATCGTTGTGACTTCCTAGGAAATCCCAGGGTCCTCTAGCCATGGGCATCAAAATGTGTCCAGATGCTTGTGGGGGACGAGCCACCACGGACCCTTAATATCCACACAGGCCCTCGGTGGCAGGAATGATTGATGAATGATATATAATTAATTTCTCCTGACAAGTATAAAGGAAACATTTCCCTGAGCCACTGTAACCTGAGCTAGTGAAACCCTATTTGACCAAGGGTGTGTGTTTAGACTGGATCTTGCCTTAGTGACTTAGCCATTAGTAGGAATTCATTGTTTGCCTTTAGGATTCTTATCACTACTTAGACTCTGTTTGCATGTGATTTTCCCCCGATTGCTCAACATGCCCAGCGTTATAGGATTTTGAAATAAATGAAAACATTGCAAGATCACAAAAAGCCAACCTCAACTATCTAATCTGTTTAAAACTTTATGATTTTCTCCTTTCTTTCAGGATGCATTATGGCTTTGTCTGGAAAGATCCTGTGAACAAGCCAGACACCTGTTTCAGATCTTGTAAAACACCAGACTCTTTCATTTCCTTTAAGGCTTTTGGAGACTCAGGTCATGTCATCCCACTGAAGCGTCCCACCCTGACCCCTTCTCTAACCCCAAGAAGGCAATGCTTTGAAATCATACCCTTCACACTGCCCATGAAACCCTCTATATAGAAAGTTCCAGAGAATGAGATAAACCATAAGAACTGATAAAGAACTTTGGGGGTGCCCACAACCAGTTAACACTGGGTAGGGAACCAGCAGATCTGGGTTCTGCTCATACATTGCCCTGTCCATATAACCCTGGACAAGCCACCTCAGTTTTAGGGACTTCCATTTCCTCATTTGTACAAGCACAGAGTTGCAACAGATGACCTCTAAAGTCTGTTTCAGTTCTAAAATCCTCTGATTCAGAATAAATTCCTCATGAAGGTCTATGGCATGGAGGCTCGGAGTGGATGAGAGGGCCCTTTTTTCCCAGTATGAGAAATGGGAACTTAGGCAGGGTCTAAGTCTAGAGGGAAATCTGAGGCATTTCCATCCATCCCTATTCTTGGAAAGCTGAGAAGTGTGAGTATAAATTCAACACCACTCAAATTCATATTAAAGGCATGGATACCTCAGGTGAGTTGGCATTGTCTTCCTCCTCCTGGTTGGTTGGAGCTGGGTTTTTATTTCCATGGTAAAGAAACAAGCTCATCGCCATGTCATGTGGACATGCTCATGAATAGTTAGGAGGCAGTGGCAGTTGAGCATCAGAAGGGTTGGTTCTGTGAGCCCTAGGATTTGGCAGTCTTGAGAACCCTCCAGTGACCTGGTCCAGGGCTGCTGTGATGTCATTCAGTACCTGGGGCAGCTGCAAGCCTCAGCAGGGACTTCACTTACCTTCCTCCAAAGGTCCCCTGCCCGGTGTGCTCACAAGGGTGGCAGATGGGGGGAGGAGGCAATCTGTAGATTGCCTCTGCCTTCCCTCCCTCCCCAAGGGCCATGGGATAGCCTGCTTCTCCTTGCCTGAAGAGGCTTTATATGATGTCTGCTCAGCCCTCATTTCTACATACCCCACCTTTGATGGGTAGCCCACATCCGTCCCTAAATCTTCCCCGGGAATCCTGGTTCCCACTTCAGGTCTCTGCAGGAACTCTGAAGGAAGCACTCCAGTTGGGCCCTGTCCCCCTTTCTGCCTCCTTCCCTTATCTGCTCCCACGTCAACACCAATACTGGGTCAACCTTCCCAAAGCATTGCTCTGTCACTTACCAGCTCAGATATCCAGGGTCGCCCTGTTTCCTACTAAAATTCAAATGTCGTAACTCAATCTTACTGTCTGTTACCAGTGACCCCTTTCTTATCTCCAAATTCTCCCAAACAGCCCAGACCTACCCAGCTTCAGAGTTTGCCCTTTCTCCACCCACACTCACACAAGCATACTCTCCATCTACATGGATTTCACTCACTCTGCAAAGCCCAGTTTAATTGTCTCCTTCACCATGAATCCTATGAGGCCCCTCTCGGCTTGATGTCCTCTTCTCTCCTTAGAACTCCCATAACTTTCTGGTCCACGCCTGTTTCAAGACATTCAGCATTTTTCTCACTAGAATCTCAGTTATTTTTCCCATAGGTTTCTTCTCTACTTGGTTGTATGCTGCTTAAAGAACTAAGGATTACTAATAATTACATGCGTTGTCTTGCAATAGCTGTGGCACAAATATATCCTACAGATAAAATTATTACATTATAAAATAATTGTATCTGTATACAATTAATACATTATAATTTAAATTATAATAATAGGTAAGATTATTCTATTAACATCATTTGTTTTATCATTTGATCCCGCTTATTCTGTGTGCATATGTGTGTATTTTGTTCCTCAACCATTTGAGGGTTACTTGCACACATCATGGCCCTTTGTCCCTAAATACTTTACCCCTAAAAACTGCAATATACATTTCCTAAGAATAGGGATATTTTCTTATATAGGCTCATAAATGTATATGCTTTTATCTGTTCCATCCACATTCCAATTTTGTTAGAGGTCTAATAATATCCTTGAAAGCACTGTGTTTTTTTAATATATTTTTATTGAGAAATCTTCACACATGTACGTGGTGTACAATCAATGGCTCACAATGTCATCACATCGTTGTGTATTCATCACCATGATCATTTTTAGAACATTTGCATCACTCCAGAAAAAGAAACAAAAAGAAAAAACCATACACTTCATACCTCTTACCCCTCCCTCTCATCAACCACTAGTATTGCCATCTACCCAGTTTTTTACCCTTTATCTCCCCCATTATTTATTTATTTTTCCTTATTTTTTTTACTCATGTATCCATACCCTAGATAAAAGGAACATCCAACACAAGGTTTTCCCAATCACTCAGTCCCATTTAAAAGGATAGCATTGTTTTTAACTCCATCACAGGATCCAGCCTAGGGTCAAATATTATATTTAATTATCATGTCTCTTTAGCCTCCTTTAATCTGGAATATTTCCTCAGCCTTTCTTTGTCTTTTTTATTTTATATATTGACATTTTTGATGTGTACAGCTCTCAACTTTTTAATTTTGAAAATAGCAGCTTCTCTGTTTTGTGTTTGCCTGAGGTTTCTCAAGAGGAGCCTGAGGCTTTGCATCCCTGGCTGGAAAGTTGCGTGGAAGATGCCAGGTCCTTTCCTGGGCATGCCCACCTGGTCCTCTCTGGCGAAGTTGCCTGGTATTGCTGCAGTGCTGTTACTGTACTCCTGATCTCCCTTGCTGCGAATGGGCAGTCTGTGAAGAGACACTTCAATACCATGCAAATATGCTGCTCCTTACCAAATTGAGTTTACGTATGATTTTAAGTTATTCCCAGACCTCTGAAGCTCATCCTGCACTCTGAGTTGAGAACACTATTATGTGTTTGCCATTTCTGTCTAGTACCCGCAGTGGGTTCACATTGGGTCACCCACACACATTTTCCCTGCAGGATGTGCCGTTGGAGTCAGAGAGACTCCACCTCTCGCCAGCTCTCTGATTTTTCCCCTGGGTTGCTTTAACGATTAAATAACATCATGAATAGAAAGTACCTAACCCAGTCCTTGGCATATGGCCGATACTCAGTAAAAGCCAGTCCCTTCCCATCCTTGTGAAAACTTCAATGCTGCAAAAGTAAGACAATATGTGCCCGAGAATCCCAAAAAATCCCATGGGGGCATGTTTTAGCTTCCCTGCTGCTATGACAAATACCACAAATGGGTTGGTTCAAACACTAGGAATTTATTGGCACACAGCTTGAAGGCTAGAAATCCAAAACCAAGTTATCAGCCGGCTTTGCTTCCTCTGAAGTCTGCAGGGCTCGGGGGCTGGCTCGCTGGCAATCAATGTCTGCCTCTGTCACGTGGTAAGCTGCCTCTGCCTGCTTCCTCCTATGGTTGTAACGCCCATGTCCAAATTTACTTTGCTTATAAGGCCTCCATCATACCAGGTTAAAGCCTACCCCAAGTCAACTTGGCCTCATCCAAACAGGATCTTTCTTCAAAGATCCCAGTATTAAGTGAGTCCCGTCCACAGGCCAGGGGCTCAGACATGAACCCCTCTTTGTGGGGGCCATGAGCCAATCTCCCAGAGGGCACTCAACCACAGTTTAGGTTAGATTGGGATGTATGTGACCTTGGGCAAATGTCTTTACCTCTCCATGTATCTGTTTTTACATCAGTAACTCAGGGATAATAATACCACCTTACACATGATGTCAGAAAGATTGAGTGAGTTAGTACACGTAAAGTACTGGGAGATGTGCCGGGGACATGGCATGCTCTGATAAGTGTTAGCCATCACCAACAGAATAGAATCTCCAGGAGAGCAAGGGTTTGCTCCCAGACGTATCCTCACTGCCCTGAAGAATATCCTGCACACGGTAAGCACGGTAACTCCAAGAAATAACTCAGAAAAGCTGATAAATCAGGAAAGACTTAGAATTCTCCAGCTGATATTCAATTTCCGACTGGTCTTGGCACTGCCCAGGGCGGCTGTGAGAACTCCCCAGCCCCTGGTCAGGACTGAGCTCTGAGGAGTACTTTGCTCCTACAAGCTCCAGCGGTCACCTCCTCAGTTGCAGGCTTTGTTCTCTTATCACAGGGCAGGAAAGCAAAGGCCAGAAGCAGGTGCAGCCAAGCAGGGCAGGCTGAGCAGTCTGGTGGGTAGAAAAGCTCCCCAGTCTTTTGCTTTTCTTTAGCCATCAAGGCATAACAATTGTTTGAAGTTTGCTTGAAAATACTGTCCTATTAATGATGATAATTATAAATGCATAAGTTATACAATAAAAATGTATGTTTGTGAGCCTCACACACACAAAATAATCTTTTAGAGCTTTTTCTCTAACTTTGTGAAAGCGGACAGAGTATTAGAAAAAGTCAGGAAACCTGGGTTGTAAAGGGAGCTCTGCTTCTAATTAACCAAATGCCCTTGGACAGTCACGTATCTAGAGCCCAGTCTGCTCATATGTAGAATGGGCGGGATGGATTAGACAAGCTTTAATGTTCCCTCTGTCTATGATTCTGTCTTTTCCATCAAAGCTAAGAAAGTGAGCACGTTTCTATGAGTGAAACCCCTGGTAAACATGGGTGGGTACAAACTATTAAGAAATGCCTCTGTTTTGGCATCTCCTAGACTTGGGGTAACAATCTTCAGAGTGAGGATTTAGTGCAGACTTGACTAATGCTTGGACTAAGCAAGCTTAGTGTCCCCACTAAAGTGCCAATGTGACCAGGAAAATTAACCCAGAGTGATGATGGCTAAATTTAAATGAGAAACTATGTGTGTATATATACACAATTACATATAGGGCAGAACATAGGGAGTTTCAGACTCAACAGAGTTTATGAATGCAAAGGGAAACAAAAATAGAAACCATCAAATAGCCAGATGGCTGAGCTTTCTATTTTTAAATATATCATGAGTTCTGTGGGAGTGTCAATGAATAAAACTAAGAAAAAATGTGTTAACCTTGAGTGTTTCTGTTTTTTAAACAGAACAATATCACACACAGGGTGTCAAATTGCAAGGAAACTATATAATGAAATGAAAGAAGTAGAAGCACTACAGTCTGTCAAGCCCAGCCTTTCACAGTACACCATGATTCAAAGCCCTAATCAAACGTTCTTCGTGCTCAAAGTTGAGATATTTTTTTAGAATGACTAATATTTCCAAGAATTACCTAAAATAGTGGGCAAAGTTACCTTTCTTTCTCCATCTCCAATTTCTACACTCAGCTTCTTTTCAAATGCCCTCATATAGTCATGGCATAGCCACAAAATGTGACAGAATAAACACAAGTATGGGTCATCGATGAGCCAAACTTTGTGAAACATCTAAGAAAATGTGTTTGGAAAAGGACTGCACAGTTTAGAAGAATTTTAGAGTAACTCACGAATCAGCTAACCCAGTCAAAAGATTACTCACTTAAGGATGATATAATTACTTTCAGTTTGCTTAAAGCCAGGGAAAAGTTGACACAGCGATTAAAGGAAAATGGGTGAAAAAAATAGAGTTACATTATACCGACTAAATTCAGGCTGTTCCAAGGAGTAGGCCCAAGGCTTATTTGAGGAAAGATTATCTTGACAAATTGGATAAACATTTTATGCATGACAGGACGCTGATGGAGAGTCTGCTCTGCAAGCACACCTGGAGGTGGTTTGCTTAGTGTTTGACCAAGGTGTGCAGCTTGCCCTGAGTTCTCCCAGGGGCTTTGTTTACTGTTTGGCAGGTAGAGGCAGAGCTGAGCTAGGCCTTGGTAACGGTTGTTGGGCTCTGCAGATGTCTTACCCCACCCAGCTCCACCCCCAGCTCCCCACTTGGGGTAAAATAACTCTTGGCTAGACCAGTCCACAAAAGCCCACACCAGACTTTAACAAACAGTTCATGCTTAAGGAGGCCTGCAGTCTAATGTCCTGGAGGCAAATAAAAATGGCAAATGCAAATAAATGCACCAATGGCCCCTCCCCCTTTCTTGGCTTCCTGCCATAGTCAACTGGATGGAGAGGGCAGGTCCCATAGGAGGCATTGCTATGGATGCAAATTTTTCAGCACACAAATCGTCCTGATATACAGGATGTAGAGAGTGTGAAATCCATGCTTTTCTACTCAAGGTCATGCTTCCCTGGGCCCAAATGTCTGTAAATCTGGAGAGATTGGTGGCCTCCAGCTAGGTCTTTGCAGAGACTCTTGGTTCTCAAGTTACCTAAATGTCTGTGGTGGTTGCTACGTCTTGGCATCCTTGAGAAGTAATCACTTCCTGGAGAGTCATTTGGAGAATGCCTTCTTAGGGTCATCCACTCAGTATTTTCTAATTCAGGGAAGCACTAATTTAGGGTGCAGCATATCCAGGGGCATATTAAACAGTGTAGGGGCACCCACTGCATTTAATACCCTACCCAAAAATGAGCAAACCCACTGTTAGGGCAATTTTGCATTTTGCTAAGTCCATTTGGTTCAACCAAAGTTGCTCTGTGTTAGCTAATATTATGCCTGAAGTCAATTTGTAGTCCACACAGTGGTTCTTAAGATGAAGATCTTACATTATCATGTAAAATACACTGGTTAGAACAGTGTTTGCAATTGGTTAGGTCTATTAAACACTTGGGAACTCATTCTCAGGTGCCAGGTCTTGATGCCTCATGGAGCTCCACCTCTACATTGCAGAGTCCACTTTGCAATTCTAAAGCTAAAACATTAGTTTTACAGTTCTACAAATTACAAACCTGTCAGTCCCCTCCTGTGCATAAATGTGCCTCATTCTTCTGAACACACTTTTTCATCCCTCTGCCCTTCCTCTTAATTTTTTTTTTTTTTAACAAGCAAGCAAGGTGAATAAAGTAAAATCAAGACCTGGTGAAAAGCCAGACCAGTGGAATTGCTTGATCCAAATTTGTCTGATATTAAATGTGTGCCTACCACATCCTCAGACATATCCCATAAACTGTTCACCCAACGAATTAGGAATTATTTACCATCTGGAATCTGAAGTTTATAAGACATTAAATGAAAAGTCTAGAATATTCAGAAGCCAGGAATGGATTTCAGTGACTTTCTGCCTGATTCAATCCCAGTCCTCATTTTATAAGACACCACTCCTGTGTCTAAATCAAAGATGATGATTTTTCTCAAAGTATTTTAGGGAAAAGCAGGAAGGAGTTTTTCAATGGTGCATGTTAATTATATCTTACTTTCTAAGTCTGACATTTCAAAAATGTATTTTTTCTGGCAGGGATTTTTCCCTAATGGGAGGTATTTTGGAGTGATTCAGATCTAAGTTGAAATTCTGCTTCTGACTATGAGCACGCATTCATCATTTAACCTCTAGTGATCTCAGTTTCTGAATCTGTAAAGTGAAAATTATACTTACCTTCTAAAGCTGTTAAGCTTTATTATAGTATTACCTATATTATTATTTATCCTTAAACATTATCTGTCTGTCTTGGCAAACTATAAGGTCCTTTGAAGCATGAGCCTTGTCATCCTTATTCTTTTCATTTCATCTTGCATTCACTACTTGTTGAACAAATAAATGATTTATGGGATAGCATTTTTCACATGTTGGGACTTCATTAAATGTTCATTTATTTTCCTTTTCTCCTTTCTTTTTAAAGGATTAATAATGCATTATCATAGCATATAGAAAACAGCTCAAATAATTAACTTTAGGCACTGTAGATGAAAGTGGGCCCTTCCTTCATATAAACAACTCCTCCACAGATATATAACTATTCTCATCTCTCATAAAAACAAAGGGTTCTTTCCAGGTGATCCATAATGCTGCAGACACATGAGAAGACTGCACTGAAACAAGCTCCACACAAGACCAGGTCATAAGTGCAAAATTCAATGTCTAAACTACCAGGAAATTAAGAAAGCACAAACACAAAAGATAAGCCTACTTAAAATTAGGCCTAGGAGTCACCCCCAAGAGAGCCTCTTTTGTTGCTCAGACGTGGCCTCTCTCTCTAGCCAACACAACAAGCAATCTCACCACTCTCCCCCTGTCTACGTGGGACATGACTCCCAGGGGTGTGGACCTTCCTGGCAACGTGGGACAGAAATCCTAGAATGAGCTGAGACTCAGCATCAAAGGATTGAGAAAAACCCTAGAATGAGCTGAGACTTAGCATCAAGGGATTGAGAAAAACCCTAGAATGAGCTGAGACTTAGCATCAAGGGATTGAGAAAACCTGCTCAACCAAAAGGGGGAAGAGTGAAATGAGACAAAGTGGCAATGGCTGAGAGATTCCAGAGTCGAGAAGTTATCCTGGAGGTTATTCTTATGCATTAAGTAGATATCACCTTGTTACTCAAGATGTAATGGAGAGGCTGGAGGGAACTGCCTGAAAATATAGAGCTGTGTTCCAGTAGCCATGTTTCTTGAGGATGATTGAATAATGATATAGTTTTCACAATGTGACTGTGTGATTGTGAAAACCTTGTGTCTGATGCTCCTTTTATCTACCTTGTCAACAAATGAATAGAACATATGGAATAAAAATAAATAATAGGGGGAACAAATGCTAAAATAAATTTAGTTTGAAATGCTAGTGATCAATGAAAGTGAGGGGTAAGGGGTATGGTAGGTATAATCTTTTTTTTCTTTTCTGTTTTTGTTTTATTTCTTTTTCTATTGTCTTTTTATTTCTTTTTCTGAATTGATGCAAATGTTCTAAGAAATGATGAATATGCAACTATGTGATGATATTGTGAATTACTGATCATATATGTTAATGTTTTTTTTTAAAAAAAAAGAAAGCACAAACATACATCTTGCATATGTTTCAGAAACTATAAAGAAGCAGTTGAAGAACTGATTTTGCCATTCCCTAGGAATCATTTTCCTGTGTAATTCACCTGGTTACTATTTCTCTACCTCTGTTAAAGTATAATACTCTGATTAAGACAAAAGAACCCAAGGGAAAATGGTTTGAGATGAAAGAAGGCAAATTATCCATTCCTATTTAATTCCTGAGTAATATGGGGTTCACACTCTTTGCGGAGATCACAGTCTGGGCCCCATGGAAGGTCTGATTTTAGAGAATGCTAAAGTACATGCCCATGGACCTTGAATTGCTCGTATGGAAGGTACCAAGAGGAAGCAAACATACTGGAGAAAGAGCACTAATCTTGAGGGATAAAACCCTAAAGGGCCTGATTATGCCAGGGACTAGTCAGAATACCTTAAGCCAGATCCTTAACTTTCATGATCATCAGTATAAAACCAAGACATGGCTCTCTAAGGGTTTTCCAGCTCTGGTGCCACAAAGGTTTTTTATGATATAATTCTCCTACAGCTGACTTGTGCTGGAGAAAATCACATAACTGTGCTGACCAGACCATAACTCAAGAGGACTCTTAGCACCTCTTCATCTCTTCTGAAACTTCCATATCTCCCATTCTTGCCTCTTGGCTTCACTCTCAGCCAATGGACTTATCATGTAGAGCCATAATATTCAATATGGTAGCTGCTAGCTGCAAGTGACTACTTAAAATTTAATTAATTTATATTAATTGAAAATTAAAACTCAGCTCCTCAGATGCACTAGCCACATTGCATTAGTCTCATATTGCAAGGGATAAATAGTTACATGTGGACAGTGACCACAATAGCAGGCAGCATAGACTTTAGGACATGCTGGGGACTGGATCACGTTCCCCCACAAAGGCATGTTTAGGTCCCAACCCCTGGCCCTGGTGTGTGAACCCACTTGTAAATAGGACACGTGAAGATGCTATTAGTGAAGGTGTGCCCAAACGGAATGAAAGTGATCCTTAATCCAATATATTTGCAGTCCTTATAAGCAAAGGAAATTGGACACAGGAGATAAGCCATGGGAAGAAGCCAGAAACTGGAAGTCACCAGAACCTGGGAGAGAAAAGAGAAGATGCCGTTACATGCATTATCATGTGATGAAAAACCCAAGGATCAAGGCTCACTGGCAGCTGGCTCTGGAATTCCAGTCTTCAGGTTGAAAGCATCACCTTGTTGACACTTAGATTCTGGGCTTCACCAAGCCTCAAAAGCACAAGCCAATGAATTCTCATTGTTTAAGCCAATCCATTGCACAGTATTTGTTTAGCAGCCAAGACTAAGGCAGAACATATCCATTATCTCAGAAATTTCTAATGGACAACACTAGTCTAGTCTAGAAGAACTCCCTCTTGTACCCACCCCTGATTTTCTCGACCATCTGCATTACGTCCGCCTGTAATTCCTTCTGTGTCAATAGAAGAACTGTAATGGTCCTATCAGAAAACTATCCCTCAATTTATCTTCTGAATCCAATTTTCCTTCACCAACAAGGCCCTCACATTTTGTATCACCTTTCTGTATTGTATTTTTTCCCCTTTATATACTGGGTCATTTTCATTGGCAAACATGGACTGTATCTCTCATCTTAAAAAAATATATTTTCCACTTCTGGAAAGATAGAGTAGATGTCCTTTTCCTCATCCTTCTTACTAAGTACAGCTAAAATTCCTGGACATAATATATAAAACAAATATAAGAAGACTCTGATGGGTCCCCGTAGCAGATAAGTCCTGAAACCTAGAGGGCCCAGCCTCTCCAGAACATCAGCTAGTTCCATCTTACTACCCCATGTTATTGGCAACCCCTTCCAACATGAAAAAGTTATAATGGACATAGCCCAAATAACCCTAAAGAGAGGGATAGAAAGATCAAAGGTAATGGCGGAGTTATACAGAGAAGGTAGGGTTTAACAAATGAATATGATTGCTAAATCACTACATCGATGTCTCCTTTAGTCTCCAGTATCTTAGAGCAGCTAGAAGTAAAATACCCAAAATTATGGAATTGTAGCCCATACCAAATTCTGAAATCTGTTCTACAACTAATTGTTGGGCTGTGCTTTGAAATTTATTGCTTTTTTGTATATATGTTATTTTTCACAAAAATGGGTGTGGTAGTTACATTCAGGTGTCAACTTGGCTAGGTGAAGGAGCCTAGTTCTATTGCTGTGGACATGAGCCAATGGTATGTGAACCTCATCTGTTGCTGATTACATCTGCAGTTGGCTAGGAGGCGTGACTGCTGCGATGAATGATGTTTAATTTAATTGGCTGGTGCTTTAAATGAGAGACTCAACGTAGCACAGCCCAAGCAGCTCAGCATACCTCATCCCAGCACTTGCAACTCAGCCCAGGCCTTTGGAGATGCAGAAAGAAATCACCCGGGGAAAGTTGTTGGAACCCAGAGGCCTGAAGAGAAGACCAGCAGAGATCGCTCTGTGCCTTCCTACGTAAGAAAGAATTTCAGTTGAAAGTTAGCTGCCTTTCCTCTGAAGAACTAATGAAATAAATCCCTTTTTATGAAATGCCAATCCGTCTCTGATGTATTGCATTCCAGCAGCTAGCAAACTAGAACAAGGGAGAAAAGTCAATTGTGATGATAAAAAAAATATTTATTCCTTCTAGCCTCCTATGTTCTAGAGCAGCTAGACGGAAAAATCTGAGATGATGGTATGATAGCCCATGACAAACTCTGGGATCTGTCCTGTAACTACTTGTTGAAGAGTGCTTTGAAAATTATTGCTTTTTTTTCTTTCTTTGCTTTGTATGTATGTTGTATTATAAAATAAAATAAGTGAAAAAAAAAAAAGAAAAAGATTCTGAAAGGTGAAGAGAGAAGGCAGATAGACTAGAGACCTCAGGATCCAAAGGAAAATTAAGGTAAGTTCTCTGGGTTTTCCTTTTGCCTTATTTTTCTCTGACTTGGTACTAAAGAAGTGGACAATCCAGAAATGCGAATGAGTGCAGACAAAAACAACCCAAGTAAAAACCTACTCTCTTTATCCAAAGAACCAGGAAAGGAGTAGACTATGAAGACAGAAGACTTGCATTTGATAAATACTCTACTCTGGCTAAATGCAACAGAAAAAAGCTCGCTTACCTGTGTACAGGCCAGTAAAGGCCATATGGGGAGCCCGGAGTTCTACACTCGTGGGGTTGTAGCCAGTGATGCCACAGAGGGCCACGCCACGTGGGAGGCATAGGCTCTCTACCCCTTGGCAGGCAGCTAGGCACTGCTTGTGAGGATGTCGAGCTCAGGGGAGCCTGAACTTCCACCCCACCTGCAGGAACCAGGTGCTCTTCCCCCTTCTGGGGCAGGATCACTGGAGGTCCAGTGGAGAGTTGAGATTTTCATCACTGCTGAGTGGTAACAAGGCCACCTTCACTGGACTGTCAGTGGACACCACCTAACCCACCAGTAATACGGAACCCCTCACCCCAGTCCTGTATGTAAACGGAGGCCACGTGGGGAAGCTGAACTTCTGGTTCAACCCAGCAATAATGAGGTGGCATTATTACCTCAGAAGAAAAAGCCAGGAGATTTTAATAAGACCTGGAGCCTCAAAACATAATATGAAAATATCTGGATTGAAATTTAAAAATCTCATCACACCAAGAATCAGGAAGATCTTAAAGTGAATGAAGAAAGATATCCAATAGGTGCCAATACCAAGATGGCAGGGACATTAGAATTATCCAACAGATTTGAAAGCAGCCATGATAAAAATGCTTCAATGAGTTGGGGACACACTTGAAAAACATGAAAAAAAATTTTTAAAGCATCAACAAAGAAAAGATGCAAAGAAAGATGAAAGGGAAATTTCAGAATTTAAAAATACAGAAAACTGAAATAAAAACCACAGTGGACAAGCTCAACAGCAGAATGCAGGGGACAAAGGAAGGACTCAATGGACAATAGGAACTACCCATGATGAAGAAAAAGACTTAAAAAAAAAAAAAGGATGAAGAACAGAGCCAAAGGAACCCAAGGACTATACCAAAAGATCTAACATTTGAGTCATTGGAATGCCGGGAGAAGAGAAAGAAAGTGGGGTTGAGAAAAGTCCTCAAAGAAATAAAGGCTGAAAATTTTCCCATGTTTGGGAACAGACATAAACTTACAGGTTCAAGAAGCTAAGTGAACCCCAAAACAGATAAAAAGAAACCCATGCCAAAAGCATCATAATTAAACTTTAGAAAACTAAAGGCAAAGAAAAAAATCTTAAAAGCCACCAAAGGAAAAAAACAACAACGCTCTACCTACAGGAAAAAGGCAATTAAAATGGTGCAGATTTCCCCTAAGAAGCCATGGAGACCAGAAAAAAAGATGCAATATTTTTTATTGATGCAATATTTTTTAAGTGCTGGTGGAAAATAACTGTCAATCTAGAATCTTACCACGAAAATATCCTTCAGGAATGAAGGAAAAATCAAGACATTCTCAGATCTTTATTGAACTGAGCATTTGTCATCATGAGTCAAAAAGAAAGTCTCAGGGGGAAGCAAAAAATATATGGAATTGAATGAAAATAACAATACAGCATATCAAAATTTGTGGGACCCAACTGAAACAGTGCTAAAAGAGACATGTATACCCCTAAGCACATACATTAGAAAAGAAAAATCTCAATTAAGTAATCTAAGCTTCTACTTCAAGAACCCAAAAAAAGAAGGGCAAGATAAGCTCAAAGGAAGCAGAAAGAAGGAAATAGTAAATAGCAAAAATCAATTAAATTGAAAACAGAAAAACAGTACAGGAAGTCAATGAAACAAAGAGCTGTTTCTTTGAAAAGATCAATAAAACTGACAAAGCTCTAGCTAGACTGATGAAGAAAACAGACTTATGTGACCAATATCAGGGATGTAATAGAAGTTATTAGTAAAGACAACAAAAGGAGGAAAGTCCTTCTGAGCCTTTTATCCTCCATTCTTAGATCCTATCCACTAACATGTATTATATGTTATTATATGTTAACTGTTATTTTATCTGTAGTGTCTCTTCATTTATTTTTAAAACTGTGGAAACATATACACAACATAAACCTTCCTATCCCAACCACTCCCGAACATACCGTTCAGTGCCATCAATCGCATTCACAGTGTTCCAGTCCTCTCACCTCCGGACCTTCCAAGAACTTTCCACCACTCCAAACAAAAATCCTACCCTCATTTTGCATTAATTCCCTTTTGTCCTGCTCTTCAGCCCTGGTAACTTGTACTTCTCTTTCTGCCTCTTTGAATGTATGTATTTTCTGATATTTTCTTTGTGGTTAACATGAGACTTAAATCTGACAACCTATAAATATAACAATTTCATTTGTTTTGATACCAACTTAACTTTAATCACATAAACTATGTTTCTATATCCCTCCACCCCCCCATCTTTATGTACTTCTTGTGATAAATTACACTTCTATACATTATGAGTCCAAATCATGGATTTATTATTATATTTTATGCATTATCCTTGTAGATTCTTGCTTTGGTTTGATAAGGCTACTGGAACGCAATATACCAGAAATGGATTGGCTTTTACAAAGGGGATTGATTAAGCTACAAGTTTACAGTTATTAGGACATAAAAATGTCCAAATTAAGCATTAAAAAGTGGGTATGTTCACTCAAGAAAGGCCAATCATTTCTGGGGTTTTCTGTCAGCTGGGAAAGCACATGGTTGCATCTCCTGGACCTTTGCTCCCAGGTGGCGTTGCTTCAGCTTCTGATATTGGTGTCTTTCTATGTTGGCTCTCCCAGCACCTCCAAACATCTGTGTCTAGGCTTGAGCTGTCTGCATTGGCTCTTTTAAGGACTGCAGTAACCTAATTAAGACCCACCTTTCCATGGCTCACATCTCAATGGAAATAATCTAATCAACCCCCCCCCACGCCAACAATAGCTCTGTCCCCACAAGACTGAATTAAAAGAACATGGTTTTCCTGGGGTACCTAACAGCTTCAAAACAGCACAATCCTATAGGAAGTAAAAGTTGGAGTTGTAAATCTAAATGCAGTGGTACTGATATTTGAATTTACCTACATTGTTATCTTTACTGGAGATCTTTATTTCTCATGTGGCTTCATCAGTGGTCTAATGTCCTCTCCTTTTAATCTGCAGAACTCCCTTTAGCATCTCTTATGGGGCCATGCTAGTGGTAATGCAGTTCCTCAGCTTTCGTTTTTCTGGAAATGTCTTAATCCCTCCCTCAGAGTGGAAAGACAGTTTTGCCAGATATAGAATGATTGGTTGGCAGTTTTGGGCAATCAGCACATTAAATATGTTTTCCCAATGCCTTCTTGCCTCCACAGTTTTGGTGAGAAATCAGGGCTTTATCTCATTGAGGCTCCCTAGTATGTGACACGCTGATTCTCACTCTGGGACTCCCACAATGTATATGTTGGCATACCTGATAGTGTCCCCAGGCTGTTTAGGCTCTGCTCAGTTTTCTTCATTCTTACCCCTTTCTGGATGATTTCAATCATCTTATCTTCAAATTGACTGTTCCTTCTGCCAGCTCCAATCTTTTCTTGAACCCTTTTGGGAAGTTTTAGTTTCTATTACTGTGTACTTCAGCTCTGTTTGGTTTCTTGTCATCGTTTCCATCCCTCTATTGATATTCTTTTTGTGTTCATTTACTGTTTTCCTGATTTCCTTAAATTCCTTATCCATATTTTCCTTCAACTCTTTCAGCATATTTAGGACCACTTTTTTAAGTCTTTCTTGGGAATGTCTCAGGTCTGATCTTCCTCCATGATAGTTTCTAATGTTTTAATCTTCTCCTTTGTCTGAGTTATCATTTCTGTTTCATTGTATATTTTGCAATCTTTTGTTGAAAGCTGGACACTTTGATACTTTAATTTGTTATCATTGGAATTTAGAGTCTGAGGTGTCTGTTTCTTTTTTTATTTTTTATATGTTTTTATTATAAAATATAACATATATACAAAGCAAAGAAAGAAAAGAGCAATAATTCTTTTCATCACATAGTTGCATCATGATCATTTCTTAGAATATTTGCATCCATTCAGAAAAAGAAATGAAAAGAAAAAAAAAATCATACATACCATGCCCCTTACCCCTCCCTTTCATTGATCGCTAGCATTTCAGACTACTAAATTTATTTTAAAATTTGTTCCCCCTATTTATTTATTTATTTTTACTCATCTGTCCATAAGGTAGATAAAAGAGGCATCAGATACAAAGTTTTCACAATCACACAATCACACAATCACATTGTGAAAGCTATATCATTATACAATCATATTCAAGAAACATGACTACTGGAACACAGCTCTACATTTTCAGGCAGTTCCCTCCAGCCTCTCCATTACACCTTAACTAAAAAGGTGATATCTATTTAATGCATAAGAATAACTTCCAGGATAACCTCTCGACTCTGTTTGGACTCTCTCAGCCATTGAGCCTTTTTATTTTGTCTCATTTCTCTCTTCCCCCTTTTGGTCGAAAATGTTTTCTCAATCCCTTGGTACTGAGTTCCAACTCATTCTAGGATTTCTGTCCCATGTTTCCAAGAAGGCCCACACCCCTGGGAGTCATGTCCCATGTAGAGAGGGGGAGGGCAGTGAGTTTGCTTGTCCTGTTGGCTGAGAGAGAGAAGCCACATCTGAACAACAAAAGAGGTTCTCTTCGGGGTGACTCTTAGGCCTAATTTTAAGTAGGCTTAGCCTATCCTTTGCGAGGTTAAGTTTCATATGAACAAACCCCAAGATTGGGGGCTCAGCCTATTGCTTTGGTTGTTCTCACTGCTTGGGGTGCCTATTTTTTAAGCTTGAATGCAGCTAGTGTCCCCAAGTGATTTTTGACAAAGGTTCAAAAACAATTCAATAGAAGATTGTATATAAAGCTTTTACAATGTGACCATGTGATTGTGAAAAACCTTGTGGCTGATGCCCCCTTTATCCAGGATATGGACAGATGAATAAAAAAATAAGGACAAATAAATAATGAATAATGGGAGGTGAGTGGTAAAAAGTATTGAGTAGATTGCAATATAGCGGCCAATGAGAGGAAGGGGTAAGGGATATGAGATGTATGTGATTTTTCTTTTTTCTTTTTATTTCTTTTTCAGGAGTGATGTAAAAGTTCTAAAAATGGTCATGGTAATGAATACATAACTATGTGATGATATTGTGAGCCATTGATTGTATAAAAATATTTTTTTAAAAAAACAGACTGAAACAGAGAAAAGCAATTCAATGAAGGAAAGATACCCTTTTCAACAAATGGTGCTGGAATAACTGGGCATACATAGTAAAAAAAAATGAACCTTGACTTAAGTCTTATGCCTTTTAAAGAAGTAATTCAAATTGGGTCACAGACTTAAATGTAAAACATAAAACCATAAAATTCTTAGGAAAAAACATTTATGGAAATCTTCAGGATCTAGGACTAGGTTATTCCTAGACTTAACCAAAAATAGCATAATCTATAAAAGGAAAAATTGATAAATCAGACTTTATCAAAATTAAAATCCTTTATTCTGTGAAAGACCCTGTTAAGAGGATGAAACAACAAGTCACAGATTGGGAAAAAAAAATTTGCAAATTGTGTTTTTGACAAAGGGCTAGTATTTAGAATATATAAACTCTCAAAAGCAAACAATTCAATTAGAACATCAACAAAAGACAAGAAGAGACATTTCATTGAAGAGGATATACAAATGGCAAATAAACACAAGAAAATATATATTTTTTTCAATTTGCTAAAGCTGCTGGATTGCAATATACCAGAAATTGATTGGTTTTTATAAAGGGGATTTATTATGCTACAAGTTACAATTCTAAGGCAGTGAAAATGTCTAAAGTAAGGCAACAACAAGAGGACCCTCTCAGAGGAAAGGCTGCTGGCATCCAGGGTTCCTCTGTCACATGGGAAGGCACATGGCAATGTCTGCTGGCCTTCTCTTCTGGCTTTTCGGCTCAAATGACTCTCCAGCAACTTCTGCATCTCCAGATGTCTGTGTGTTGGTTTCATCTCTCTGTCCTCAGTGTCAGTTCTGTGTTCTCTCTCATAAAGGGCTCCAGGAAAGGATTAAAACATAATTTGAATACACAAGGCCACATCTCCATGGAAACAACACAATCAAGAGGTCCCACCCGAATAAGAGATCTGCCACCACAAGATTGGATTAAAATAACATGGCTTTTCTAGGGCATAACAGTTTCAAACCTGCACCATGTTCAACATTATTAGTCATTAGGGAAATGCAAATTAGAAACACAATGAAATATCAGTATAAACATAATAGAATGGCTGAAATAAAAAATGATAACAATACTAAATGCTGGCAAGGATGCAGAGAAACTGGATCTCTCATACATTGCTGGTAGAAGTGTACAATGGTACAGACACTCTGGAAAATGGTTTGGCAGTTTCTTTCTAAAAAACTAAATATACAACTACCATATGAACCAGAAATTGCACTCCTGGGCATCTATCCCAGATAGACCAAGACTTATGTTCATGCAAAAACGTGTTCACAAATGTTTACAGCAGCTTTATTTGTAATAGTCAAAATCTAGAAACACCCAGATGTCCTTCAATGGATGAATGTTTCAACAAATTGTAGTACATGCATACCATAGAATGCTACTCAGCAATAAAATGAGATGCACTGATAGATGCAACAGCCTAGAGAAACCTCCACAGAATTATGCTGAGTGAAAAAGAAAATCTCCACAAGTTACATACTGTGTGATTCCATTTGCATAACATTCTTGAAATGAAAAAATCCTAGAAATGGAGATGAAATTTGTGCCTAAACATCCCCAATGACTTCTGATCACAGTTCGAATAAAATCCACATCTGTACCATGGCCTGTGCTCTCTCCTCAGCTCTTTCTGATCTCATCTCACAGCAGTCTTTCACCCACTGTTCTTCAGCCACGTCGATATTTCTTTTCCTAGAAAATGACAAAGCCCTTTCTTACTGTGAGCCTTCACACTTGCTGTCCCTTCTGCCTAGAATGTTCTTTCTCTCAGTTTCTATTTGTTTTGCTCATTCTCATCTTCCAGGGTTCAAATGAAAACCATCACTCCTTTCAATCATGTCCCATCACAAAATCTCTCTTTTTTTCCTTCACAACACTCAGCATTTGATGAAATACTGTTTATTTGATAACTTGTCCATTGCCTGTTTCCCATTACAGGAATATAAACTTTATCATTGGAGGGACTCTGCATGTGTTGTTTTCCTGCTGCATAGCCAGAACAGTGGCTCTCATGTACTAGATACTTAATAAACATGTGTTGTGTGATGAATGACTCAAAGTTACAATCTGCAAAAGAAGTAAAATTTGCTGCCACTGTTGAAAGAAATTTTGGAATATCTACAGAAAAAGAGCTCATTCCCTTATATCATATGGTCTCTTTACTCTAATGATGATGTATATATCTCTTCTGAAATCAGTTCACAATTTGCAAGACACCTTTCATACAGCAGCCATCATATACACTGCTGAACATGATGGAAGCATAAGAAAGAACACATTGATCAATAAGAGCCAGAATGTGATTGCTTAAAGTAATCATAATAAATAAACTACCTTTTTTTGGGGGGGTGGAAAGAAGGCATTTAGAACAACCTCTCATAAAACACATGAGTACATAATGAAAACCATGGACTTAAAATTGTATATTTAAGTTGGCCATCTCTGGTTGTATAACATTCCCAAGAAATGTTTTTGATTGATTGAATGAATGGATGGGTGAATGATATTAATGAGTGGAGAACAATCAACCCGGATGGAATTTGGGGGGGGGGGTTGCTGTAGGGCTCAGTTATTTTCAATGTCTATCTTTCAACTTGATAAATAAAGCCATCTCTATCAACTTTATAGATGGCAAATGCCATCAGAGTTAATTAGCACACTCAAACACAGAATCAAGATGTAGAGAGACCTTCACAAGCCAGGAAGCTATGTCAAAACTTAGAACCGATTGAAAATTTCTACCTATAAATTCAAGTGAAAAATTGTACAATTAAGGGGAGGATTATGGTGCTAAAGGATCATGAGGAAACCAGACATTTACATGGAAAAACTGAGAATCAGAGAGGACTAGTGGATTCTTTGTAGGTAAGTGATGTCATCAACATGGCACTGAAAGGCATCCCCTAAAACAGTGTCCCTAGAGAGTTAGCAAATAAAAGGACAAGCCTCACTTGCTTAGAACTCTGGAGGATGGTAAAGACTGGAGAAGGACTCCACAAAAGCTGAATCAAAGCTGACAATCTCAAAGAGCTGGGAAGAAAATCTGCACAAAAACAAACAGAAAGGACCAAGATTCCTAGAAAAGGAATAGAGGAAAGAAAGCTCTCTCTTGGAGTTGAAACAACTGCACGAAAGTGCAATGTTAAAAATTGTATCTTCTATCCATGGTGTTCTAGTTTGCTAGCTGTGGGAATGCAGCAACCAGAGCTGGATTGGCTTTCAATAAAAGGGGATTTATTTAGTTAACATATAGTTCTTCAGAGGAAAGGCAGCTAACTTTCTTTTTTTTTTTTTTTTAAATTTGCATATGGGCAGGAGGCACCAGGGATCGAACTCCAGACCTCCAGCACAGCAGGTCGGAGCTCTGCCTGCTGAGCCACGGCAGCTGCCCGCAGCTAACTTTCAACTGAACTTCTTTCTTATGTGGAAAGGCACAGGGTGATCTCTGTTGGCCTTCTCTCCAGGCCTCTGGGTTCCAACAACTTTCCCTGGGATGATTCCTTTCTGTATCTCCAAATGCCTGGGCTGAGCTGTGAGTGCTGAGATGAGGTATGCTGAGCTGCTTGGGCTGCGTTATGTTGAGTCTCTCATTTAAGCACCAGACAATTAAATCAAACATCATTCATTGCAGCAGGCACACCTCCTAGCCAACTGCAGATGTAATCAGCAACAGATGAGGTTCATATACCATTGGCTCATGACCACAGCAATAGAACTAGGTGCCTTCACCTGGCCAAGTTGACACCTGAACCTAACTACCACACCTGGCAAGAATCAGATGAATTAGAACTGAGAAAATCTGAACAGTTAGACATGGACTACTCTAAAGTTCTAGAATAAGTTAGACCAAGAATCAATGAAGAACCTTAATATAAAGCCAATCAACAATACCCTGAATGAAAACTGGACCTTCAGAGTTAACATCAGCAAAAAATTATGAGTCTTACTAAGAAATAGGACCATATTTGGCTTAGTCAACAGAACAAATTAAACTTCAGAGGAGACTCAGAAGTTGGAACTAATCAAAGATGTACAAGCAAATCTCCTAAATCAATTCAAAGAGATGAAGGAAATTATGCATAAAGAGATAAGGATATTAAGAAGACAATGTGTGAGGATAAAGAAGGATTTGAAAGTATAAGTAAAAACAGCAGAAATTCTGGTGATGAAAGACACAATAGCAGACATTAAAAATACATTAGAGGCATACAACAGCAGATATGAACAGGCAGAAGAAAGAATCAGCAAACTAGATGGCAGCACAATTGAAATCATACAGTTAGAAGATTTCTCTAGATAAAGAAAAGAATGGGGAAAAAATGAGCAGTGTCTCAAGGATTTGAGTGACAACACAAAGCACACAAACATATACATCATGGATATTCCAGAAGGAGAAAAGAAGGGGAAAGAGACAGAAAGAATGTTTTTGGGCAATAATTACAGAAAATTTCCAAACTCTGATGAGAGACATAAATATACATGTACAAGAAGCACAAAGTACTCCAAACAGAATAACTCTGATAGACCAATTCTAAGACACATACTAATCAAAATGCCAAAGATAAAGAGAATTCTGAAAGCAGCAAGAGAAAAGCAATGTTTTGGGATCCTCAATAAGACTGCCACCTTTTCATCAGGAAACCATGGAGACAAGAAGACAGTACTAAGATATATTTAAGGTACTGTGGTAAGTTTGGAGGTTTTATGGACCCCTGCAAAGATGATGTTCTTAGATTTAATCCATTCCTATGTGTTTAGACTTATTATAGGGGGTACCTTTTGAATAGGTTATTTCAATTGAAATATGAGCCAACTCATTCAAGGTGGGTCTTACTCCTCTTACAAGAGTCGTTTATGAAAAGATAAGAAAGAGAAAAGCCTAGAGGAACTAAGACTACCAGAGAAGCTGAGACAAGGACCAACACAGAAGCTAAGAGAGGAAACCACTGGAACCAGAAGCTCAAGGCAACAAAACTCAAGAGAGCAGATATTGTCATGTGTCTGGTTGAGACAAAGGAACTGAGAAAGCTGGTAGCTGATCCTCAGGGAGAAGGCATTTCCTGTTGATACCTTAATTTGAACATGTTCATGACCTCAAAACTATAAACTTGTAAGTTAATAACTCTCCAATGTAAAAGCCAATCCAAAATGTTTATCACACTTTGCCACCTTTAACAATCTGAAACATACCGAAAGAGAAAAACTACCAGCCAAAGTTCTTTAAATTAAAAAAATGAGGGGGAACTTAAAATATTCACAGATATCTTAAGAATTTTTAAAGGGCAAAATGGCTAAAGTAAGCACTGCCTTTACAGTAATAACACTGAAAGATAATAGATTAAATTCCCCAGTTAAAAGACTCAGGTTGGTAGAATGGATAAAAAAGCATGACCCAACTATTTATTGTTCACAAGAGACTCACCTTACACCCAAAGAAACAAACAGGTCAAAAGTGAAAGAATTGAAAAAGAAAGAAATTCCATGCATTTAGGAACTAAAAAAGAGCTGGAGTAGCTATACTAATATCAGACAAAATAGACATTAAGTCAAAAACTGCTATAAAAGAAAAAGAAGTACATATATATCAATAAAAGGAACACTCCACCAGGAAGAAATAATCATGAATATTTATATACCTAACCACAATGCCCCAAAATACATGAGTCAAACACTGGCAAAACTAAAGGGAGAAATAGAACTCTCAACAATAATATTCAGAGATTTCAATATGCCTTCTCATTAGTAGATAGAACATCTAGATGGAAGATCAATAAGGAAGCAGAGTACTTGAATAATATAATAGATGAACAAGACCTAACACACAGAATACTGCACCCCCAAATACCTCATATATATTTTTCTCAAATGGACATGGATTATTCTTCAGGATAGACCACATGTTGAATCACAAAATAAGTGTCAACAAATTTAGAAATATTGAAATCATACAAAGTATCTTCTCTGAATATAGTGGAATGAAGCTGGAAATCATAACAAGTGGAGAACTGGAAAATCCACAAATATAAGG
This sequence comes from Myrmecophaga tridactyla, assembly GCA_004026745.1. Lineage (NCBI taxonomy): Eukaryota > Metazoa > Chordata > Mammalia > Pilosa > Myrmecophagidae > Myrmecophaga > Myrmecophaga tridactyla. The sequence goes on from PVIY010010211.1 coordinate 66,452, forward strand.
AAGTTAAATAATGCTCTCTTAAACAATCAGTGGGTCAAAGAAGAAATTGCAAGGGAAATCTGTGAATATCTTGAGATGAATGTAAACAATAGCACGACATATCAAAAATTACGGGAAGCAGTGAAGGCAGTGATGAGAAGGAAGTTTTTAGCCCTAAATGTTCACATTAAAAAAGAAGAGCTAAAAACCAAAGACCTAATTGCACACCTGTGACAACTAGATAAAGAACAGCAAACCAACCCCAAAGAAAGCAGAAGGAAGAAATAAAAAAGATTAGAGCAGAAATAAATGAAGTTCAGAATTAAAACAAAAATATGGAGAATTAATAAAACCAAAAGTTGGTTCTTTGAAAAAGATCAATAAAATTGACAAACCCTTAGCTAGACTTACAAAGAAAAAAAATAGAAGACACAAATAAAATCATAAATCAGAGGGGAACATTACTACTGACCCCACAGAAATAAAAAAAAAATCATAAGAGGATACAATGAACAACTATATGCCAACAAATTAGACAACCTAGATGAAATGGGCAAATTCCTAGAAACACAAAAACAATCTTCACTGATTCTACAAGAAACAGAAGATCTCAACAGACCAACTGTAAGTAAAGGCATTGAACTGATCATCAAAATCTCCCAGCAAAGAAAAGTTCAGGACAAGATGACTTCACAGGTGAATTCTACCAGTCAACTCCAGAAAAATTAATTCCAATCCTGCTACCTAGCTCATTCTGTGAAGTTGTGTCAGTTTGAAAGTATTTTGGATCCCAGAAAAATCATGTTTTAATCCTGATTCGATCTTGTGGGGGCAGCCATTTCTTTTAATCCTGATTCAATAGTGTAGATTCGAAACTTTTGCTTAAATTATCTCCACAGAAATGTGACACACCCAATTGTGGGTGTGACCTTTTGATTAGATGAAGTGACTCCACCCATTCCAGGTGTGTTTATATATATATATATTTTTTTTTTTTATTTAGAAATATCCACACACATACAATCCAGCCATATTGTATAACCAATGTCTCACAATACTATCACGTAGTTGTGTATTCTGCACCATAATCATTTTGAGAACATTTGCATCACTCCAGAAAAAGAAATAAAAAGAAATAAAAGGACTCATACATCACATACCCCTTACCCCTCACTCTCGTTAACTACTAGTATTTCCATTGACTCAATTTTTACCCTTTATCTTCCCCTATTATTTATTTATTTATTCCCCCACCCTTTTTTTTTTTTTAACTCATTTGTCCATACCCTGGATAAAAGAAGCATCAGACACAAGGTTTTCATTATCACACAATCACATTGTAAAGCCTATATAGTCATATAATCGCCTTCAAGAATCAAGGCTACTGGAACACAGCTCAACAGTTTCAGGTACTTCCCTCCAGCCACTCCAACACACCATAAACTAAACAGGGATATCTATATAACGTATAAGAATAATCTCCAGGATAACATCTTGTCTCTGAACTCTCTCAGTAACTGAGACTTTATTCTGTCTCATTTCTCTCTCCCGCATTTGGTCAAGAAGGCTTTCTCAGTCCCATGATGCTGGGTCCCAGTTCATCCCCAGGAGTCTCCAGGTGGGTCTTTTTTTTTCTTTTTTTAATTATTATTATTATTATTTTTAAATACCAAAAAACACCTAACAAATGCAAACATTCCTATGTTGATCATTCTGTTCTACATATATAATCAGTAAGTCACAACATCGTCACATAGTTGCATATTCATCATGATCATTTCTTAGAACATTTGCATCTATTCAGAAAAAGAAATAAAACAAAAATAGAAAAAAAATCCATACATACCATACCCCTTACCCCTCCCTTTCATTGATCACTAGCATTTCAGTCTACTAAATTTATTTTAACATTTGTTCCCCCTATTATTTATTTTTATTCCATATGTTCTACTCATTTGTTGACAAGGTAGATAAAAGGAGCATCAGACACAAGGTTTTCACAATCACACAGTCACATTGTGAAAGTTTTATCATTATTCAATCATCCTCAAGAAACATGGCTACTGGAACACAGCTCTACATTTTCAGGCAGTTCCCTCCAGCCTCTCCATTACATCTTGACTAACAAGGTGATATGTACTTAATGCATAAGAATAACTTCTAGGATAACCTCTCGACTCTGTTTGGAATCTCTCAGCCATTGACACTTTGTCTCATTTCACTCTTCCCCCTTTTGGTCGAGAAGGTTTTCTCAATCTCTTGATGCTGAGTCTCAGCTCGTTCTAGGGTTTTGCTCAATTCCTTGATGCTGAGACTCAGCTCAATCTAGGATTTCTGTCCCATGTTGTCAGGAAGGTTCACACACCTTGGAGTCATGTCCCACATAGACAGGGGGAGGGTGGTGAGTTTGCTTGTTATGTTGGCTGGAGAGAGAGGCCACATCTGAGAAACAAAAAAGGTTCTCTCGGGGGTGACTCTTAGGCCTAATTTTAAGTAGGCTTGACCTATCCTTTGTGGGGTTAAGTTTCATATGAACAAACCCCAAGACTATGGGCTCAGCCTATAGCTTTGGTTGTCTGCACTGCTTGTGAGAATATCAAGCTTTCAACTTGGGGAAGTTGGATTTTCCTCCATTCTCACCATTCCCCGAGATACTTTTTTATTCATTATTCAACTCAATATGGGATTTATCGGGGCATCACTCTGGACAAACCAACAAAATCTCATGTCCCATTCAAGGTTCCATGTACTTATGGTGTTCAATTAAGCTGTCTACATAAGTTATATTAAGAAATGCACTAGTCAAAATATAAATTATGTACCAAATAAACATTTTTTGCTTTAGTCTCACATATAAGTTGAAATTTTAAAATATTAATTACCATTTAGTTTCAGCACCCTGCAGTAATGACATTCCTTTGTTCTTCCTCATGCAAAAACATTTTTTAAATTTGTACATTTAGTCACTATCATTATACACTCTAGGCATTCCTAGATTATACCATCTCAGTCTTTATTGTCTATCTTTCTTTCTGATTTCATTTGTGCCCCCAGCCCTCCTCCCTCTATCATTCTCACATTCAGCTTCATTCATT
>PVIY010010212.1:0-47738 GCA_004026745.1 Myrmecophaga tridactyla
AGCTAGTGTTGAGCATCTTTTCATGTGCTGTTTAGCCATTTGTATTTCCTCCTGGAAGAAATGTCTATTCAATTATTTTGTCCAACTTTCAATTGGGTGGTTTGTCTTTTTATTGTTCGATTGTAGGATTTTTTTTTATGGGTTCTGGATAGTAAACCTTTATCTGATATGCACTTTTCCAATACTTTCTCCCATTGCATAGGTTGACAAAAGTTTTAAATTTTGAAGTGGTCCCAGTAATCTATTTTTTCTTTCATTGTTTGTGTTTTGGGTGTAAAATCTGAGAAACCATTGCAAACCACAAGATCCTCAAGATGTTTCCTATGAATTCTTTTAGGAGTTTTGTAATCCTGGTTCTTATATTTAGGCCTTTGATCCATTTTGAGGTAATTTTTGTATATGATGTGATATACGGATCCACTTTCATTCTTTTGCCTATGGATGTCCAGTTCTCCCAGCACCATTTGTTTAAGAGACTATTCTTTCCAGTTGACTGGACTTGGTAGCCTTGTCAAAAATCAATTGACTATAAATGTGAGAGTCTATTTCTGAACTCTTAATTTGATTGAGTCAGTATATCTATCCTTATGCCAGTGCCATGCAGTTTTGACCACTGTAGCTTTGCACTATGCTTTAGAGTCAGGAATTGTGGATCCTCTAAAATTTGTCCTTCTTTTACAACAAGTTTTTGGCCCCTTTACCATTCATATAAATTTGGTAACTGGCTTTTCCATTTCTGCAAAGTAAGCTGTTGAAATTTGGATTGGGATTGCCTTGAATTTGTAAATCAATTTGGGGAGAATTGACATCTTAACTATATTCAATCTTCTGATCCATGAACATGGACTGTGTTTCCATTTATTTAGGTATTTTTAAATTTCTTTCAGCATGTTTTGTAGTTTTCTGTGTACAAGTCATTTATTTCCTTGGTTAAATTTATTCCCAAGTATTTGATTATTTTAGTTGCTATTGTAAATAGATTTTTTTTTCTTGACTCGAGAACAATGAAAATGACCACAACTCGTAATTTCTTCTTAGACCCTTAAGGGTGTGTTGTTTAACTTCCATGTATTTGGGAATTTTCCATTTCTCTGCTGTCTTTGATTTCTAGCTGCATTCCAGTATGATTAGAGAAAGTGTTTTGTATAATTTCAATCTTTTAAAATTTATTGAGCCCTGTTTTGTGAGCCAACATGTAGTTATCCTGGAGAATGATCCATGGACAGTTGAGAAGAATGTATATCCTGCTCTTTTGGGATACAATGTTCCATCTATGTCTGTCAGGTCTAGTTCATTTATCATCCTATTCAAGTTCTCTGTTTCCTTATTAATCTTCTATCTAGATTTTCTATCTATTGATGAGAGTGGTGTATTGACTCCAACTATTGTTGTAGAGATAGCTATTTTTCCCTTCAGTTTTGCCAGTATTTTCCTCATGTATTTTGAAGCACCTTGGATAGGTGAATAAGTATTTGTGATTTTTATTTCTTCTTAGCGGATTTCCCCTTTCATTAATGTATAGTGTCCTTCCATGTGTCCTATAGCACTTTTGCATTAAAAATTTATTTTGTCCAATATTAGTATAGCTACTCCAGTTCTTTTTTGGTTACTATTTGAATGTAATATTTTTTCCAACCTTTCCCTTTCAATCTGTTTGTGACTTAGGGTTTCAGGTGAGTCTCTTGTAAGCAGTATGCCATTCACGCATGCTTTTTAATCCATTCTGCCAATCTGTGTTGTTTTTGGATTGGGGAGCTTAATCCATTAACATTCAATGGTATTACTGTAAAGGCAATACTTCACCCATTTTATCCTTTGGTTTTTATAGTCATATCTTTTTTTCTCTCTCTTTTTATTCTTTTGATTACCCTTACTGGTAATCTTTAATTCTTCAGGGTGCCCCAAAATATGTAAGGAAAATACTGGCAAAACTACTCCAAGCCACTCTGTCATGTCTTTTCCTTTCAACTTGCAGAACTCCATTTAGTAGTTCTTGTAGAACAGATCTCTTGTTGACAAACTCCTTCAGTTTCTGTTTGTCTGTGAATATTTTAAACTCCCTCATTTTTGCAGGTCAGTGTTCCTGGATAAAGAATTATGGCTGACAGTTTTTCCTCTTTCAGTACTTTGAACGTATTATATCACTGCCTTCTTGTTTCCATGCTTTCTGATGAGAAATCGGCAGTTAGTCTTATCGTGGAGCCCTAATATGTGACAAATTGCTTTTCTCTTGCTGCTTTCAGAATTCTCTCTATATCCTTGGCATTAGACAGTCTCATTAGTATGTGTCTCAGAATAAGGCTATTGGTCTGTTTAGAGTACACTGCTCTTTTTGGACATGTATATTTATATCTTTCATAAGATTTGGGAAATTGTTGGCCATTATTCCCTCAAATATTCTTTCTGTCTCCTATCCCTTCTCTTTTTCTTCTGGGCCTCCCACTATGTTTGTGCACTTCATATTCCTATTAAAATCCCTAGACTCCGTTCAATTTTTTTACATTATTTTCTCAAATATTTACATTATTTTTACATTATTTTCTCATTATTTTTACATTATATGTTCTGTATGTAAGATTTTGATTGTCTTGTCTTGTCTTCTGGTTTGCTGATTCTTCTGCCTGTTTAAATCTGCTATTTATCCCTCTAGAGTGTTTTTAATCTCTTCTTTGTGCCTTTCATCCTTCTTAGTTCTGTTTTGTTTGTTTTTATTCTTTCAAATTCTTTGTGCATGCAGATGGTTTCTTAATATCCTTCAGATCTTTATCCATATTTTCCTTCCTCTCCTTGAATTGATTTAGGAGTTTTGCTTGAGCATCTTTGATTAGTTTTTCCAAATTCTTTGTCTCCTCTGAAATTTTAATTTGTTTCCTTGACTGTGCCATATCTTCCTGCTTGCTAGTATGGTTTATAAATTTTTGTTGATGCCTAGGCATCTGATTATTTTGATGAGCTAACTCTGAATTTCTCCCTCTTGTCTAGGGTTTTATTGTTGGTTGGCTTTCTGTTAAGGCTCTTCTTTGATGCTTGCTTCAACTTATTCTAGATGTTTAGAATAGCCCCTGTTAAATTGATTAGGTTTTTTCAGCTCTTCTTCATCTGCCTCTTGCTCTGGATATGCTGTAACATTTTTAAGATTGCACCTTTTTGTTTTGCCTCCACAAGAAAACTTCCTTTCCTCTATTCCTTCTCCTGGAGCCTTGATATGTTCTGTTTGTTTTTGTTTTGCCTCTAATATTTTTTCACACTCTCTTCTTGGTCTCTAGTTAGAGACAAATTCTGAAGAAGGGTTATGCCAGAGAGGACTCTCCCAGGTCAGTATTTCCCAACCAAAATAGGGCCCGAGACCCACAAAGGGGTGCAGTCAGCCCCAAAGTGCTCTGGGTGAGGAATAAGAAGGATGTCAAAAGCCTCTTTGATGTCTTCCCAGAGCTGTTCTTTCATGGTCTCTCAGCAAATGCATCATTTCAGCTAACTGTTCCCTGCAGCCCTGAGGGAAGCGCTGCATCTTTAAATCTAAGCCACTTCTGCCCCTCTCCAGGGTAGGGTTGAAACAATGGCTGTGGCTTCCTTTGTCCAGGGCAGGTCGAAACAGTAGCTCAGAGTCAGGATCCAGGGATTGGAATTTATTCATCGAAAGCTGCGATCAGTGATTGGCTGTACCCATGCCTGTTCTTGGGGAAGAGGATTTTTATGTCCCTTTCTGTCTTGAGTGAGCCCCCAGGGACTGGACCTTGTGGTGGCCAGTCATGAGAGTAATGGATGGGCACTTCCAGAGGCTGCATGAAGAAGGCAACCCACTGTTCTCCATTGCAGTTTATCAACCTCTTCCTCTCAATCTCCCCTAGATGTAGTACAGTGTTTTCCAGCTTCTAGAGCCCCAGAACAGTTGTCTCAGACAGTTCTTGACTGTTCAAAAGCCATTTGGTGGAAGAACTGAGTCCCAGAGCTCCCTACTCTATCATCTTCCCCATTGATCAAAGTAGATTCTTAAATGAAAGCCCAGGTGTATTATTTGGTTAAGGGGTTACTTCAGTGATAAATGAAGAATTTTTCTTTTCAATTCCGCACACTATAAGGACATTACAATGATGAGTTGAAAGCTACTGCTTCTTTATCAGAGTGACCTAGATTAAATGAATGGTATACATGGAAATATGCATTAACATTGTCTTAAATGTAGTTTTGGGTGTGAATTAATGATTCTTTTAAGCTGGGGCCTTGGGCAAACTCTAGGTAAGAGTGGCAGAGACCAAATTCTACCTTGAAGCTGTGTATCCCAGAGCTTTTTTCTCAATTCCAGTCGGCTCCTTATGTTTCTTGCTTGCCTCAAGCCACAGAGGCTAAGATATCTTTGTTTCCACTTATTAGCTGCCACTAGTCACTTATCCTATGTATGGGCTCTGATCTTACTTCAAAAATGGGCTGTACTTGCTCAATAGAAGAGGGCCTTGTTTCTTTAGTGTGTCTATTTTTCTTGCTGAAAACAAGTAAATAGGCTGCATCAGTCAGGAAAAAGAGGATACATTTGGTGGCGATTAATAGACAATTTACTAAGGACCTGGGAAACATCATCAAAGAATGGCCCACTACTATGGAGCAATCAGGAGCTGTTACTATTCCAAGGCCTAGAGGGAAAAGGGGAAGAGGGTATAGGAGCTTGGAGAGAGAGGTTCAAGGGGATTAATACTCAAGAGGAGCTGTGACTTAGATAGAGACTCAGCTAACACAGGCAAGACATAGCTGAGGGAATAGAAACCTGACCTTCCTACTCCTTCTGCCCTCCAGACCTCCTTTCCACACGTCTTATCAGCTAAACTCAACAAGTCAATAAGACCTTTCTCTATTTGTTCTGTGGCATATCTCTCTCCAAATAGCTTGTGGAAATCTCAGCTTCCAATATGATAAATATGTGAATGTGTTTCTGGGAAATTTCCTCCTTTGGGCACTAACACCAAACCCATTGAACACAAAGTTGTGGGGATAGGAGGCGAAGTTTCCTGAAATTATTTAGTATCATAGTTAGAAGGACTACTTCCATTTTCATCCCTTGGTATTTGGGCCCAAGCATTCTAGCTATGAAGGAGGTTGAGCTGAATGATGGCAACAATATTCCATTTCCATTTTAAAATGGAAGGCTGGTCTGCAAAATCTAATTTTATGGCTTGATAGAACAGATAAAACACAATTTAAAATGGGCACTTTAAGTCACATCATAACTGATTGTTCCAAATTAGATGTTTAAAACCTACCTAGGCCAAATAACAGTCTGGAATATGCTCATAAAATGAGTAGTTAAAAGCAGAAAATGGCACATGGCTTTATTAAAAAACCTTAGAGACTGTGTAGTGTTCCTTCCATTGGATCTTTCAGAGATTTTTCAGAGCATCTCTATCTGTAGTAGAAACTTCTAACTCCACAGGATTTTCTGAATCATATGTGTTGGGTGAGATTTTACCATAGCCTTGACCTGCTGAAACACCTTTTCTTAACCTGGAATCCACTCCAATCAGGCAGCTTTACCCTTACCCAGTAAGTAAACCCTAGCACAAATCTCAAGCACAGTAAATTTTGCTCCCAAATTCAAAGAGGACCACCAGGCATTGTATGCCTTTCTTTAAGGTAGATGATTGTGTCAGTTTGAATCTGTTGTGAACCTCAGAAAAGCCAAGTTCTTTAATCCTCATTCAATATTGCTGGATGGAAGTTTTTTATTGTTTCCATGGAGATGTGACTCACCCAGTTGTGGGTGGTAACTTTTGATTAGATGGTTTCCATGGAGATGTTCTCATCAAGATGGGGTTGCTTACTGGAGTCCTTTAAGAGGGAACCATTTTGGAAAATCTTTAGAGCCCACACAGCCAGAGACCTTTGGAGATAAAGAAGGAAAACACCCCCTGGGGAGCTTCATGAAGCAAGAACCCAGGGGAGAAAGCTAGCAGACATCACCATGTGCCCTTCCAGCTGAGAGAGAAACCCTGAACGTCATCAACTTTTTAGAGCGAAGGTAACCACTTGTTGGTACCTTAATTTGGAGATTTTCATAGACTTGCCTTAATTTGGACATTTTCAGAACCTTAGAACATGTAAACTTGCAACTTAGTTAATTCCCCTTTTAAAAAGCCGTTCCATTTCTGGTATATCTCATTCTGGCAGCTAACAAATTAGAACATGATACTAAGTGTAGCAAATTTGTTTTACTCTCAAAGCTATATTCAGACATTTCCCAGACCACTTCACCAAAGTGGCAGACCCCTGAAAACTCACAGTGTTTAACTTCCACAGTCTGGCATGCATAGATGTCATTACAACATCTAGGGTACTTAATTTCTGATCCCCAGATGCAGTTAGTATAAAATCATCAATATAATGAGCCAGTTAGTACGATGTTCTTTGACATATAAAGACTATAAATGACTATTTTATGGCAGAGACAAGGAGAGTTGACCCTGCCATGAGGCAAGACAGTAAAATTATACCCTTATCTCTTTGAAGCAAATTGCTTCTGATTATCTTTGTTGATGACGTAAAAAAAATGATAGGTCATTAACTGCATACTAGCTGCTGGGGACTGTGGTGATCTGTTCCTCATTTGGGAGGTCAGCCATAATTGGTCATCAAAAGATGCCTAAATCTGTGCACTCCAAGATATATTCAGTCTGTGCAGTAGCCAAATAGGTTTATTAAATGGACCTGTTGGGGTACTCAACTCCCTTATATTTTTAAACCATTTTTCAGTTCTTCTAGAGACTAGAATCACTTCAAATTGCTATAGTGTGCATGGGTAAGGAAGGGTAAGAAGAGGGAGAGCTTTACAGAAATCAGAGAGAATAGCTCTATGAAGAGGGTCATTTGACAGATACGACAAACTTCGGTGGAGAGGGGAGCCAACTCCAATGATCTATTGTAGAGGCCATGGGAGAATAAGTAGATAAACCTGAATTCATCCCTCCCCACCCTCCTGACACTTTCTGGTGGCTCCCATTGACCAATTCAGCCAGAAGCTAGAGGGCATGGCAGCCATTGGCATGTCATACCAATCAGCCTCTTGGAGTGTAGGCAAAGTGGAGAAAGATGGAGAGTATGATGCAAAGGATAGGGGTTTAACTAATTAAAAATCGCCGATTTCCAGGCCTTTCGCACTTTAAATATATTAGTGCTATTCTTGAGAGGAAATTTATAAAAAAGTAGTAAAATTAAAGGTTTACAGTATCTTACAAAATGAGTATTTGTCTACATAAACTGACTCCCTTCTTATATGTAACTGGAAGCTAACTTGGACTTCTATGCCAAGTTTTTCATTCCTACTTTGGGATCATTTCTTCCATCCTTCTAATGGTGTGTTTAGAGACAGTCATTTGAACCCCTTCATATAGAATGGCTACTTTTAACAGCATCTAGGCCTAAAGATGAAAAAAGAGCAGATGGTAAAAATGCTCTTATTTCTGAGAATTTATCATATGAGAAAACCTCATTCCAACTAAAAACTGCTTATATCTGTGCCTTTTCCCTCCAGTATTGACTAGGTATGGTTTCCGTTCTCTTTTTGGTATGACAATATTTGGGAGTGCAACTTGAAATGCTTTATGCCCATTTCTGCCATTTCTTAAAAGAAATATATTTGCTTGTGATTATTTTCTGTGTCACACAATCAAATATTTACCCTCCCTATAGAAGCAACAGCTGTTCTTAAAGCCACTTACCAGCTTCTACAGGAAAGTATTTCTGATTAGTTTTTTGCATATCTAAAGATAACAGTTTTACATTTACTTGTTGGAAAGAGGTAGTGCCAAGCGAGTAGACTATGAAATGGATGTATTGTTTTTAGATTGTTTGTTTAATCATATGTTTTTTGGATGGGGTTTCAGTTAATGGATTTGGAAATATTAGGGTAATATATCTGAACTCTAATGTGCAGTTAAATCTGAACAATATAACTGAATACTTGCTGTAAATAATAAGTTGTGAATAATAAATTGACTTGAGATTCCAAAATTTTTAAAACACAAGATAACAGTAGCTCTTTAAATTTTCCTTTTCAATTACAGCCTCTCATCAAACAAATATTGAACACCTCACATTGAATTCCAAACAGTGCAGGAAATTTGACATTCCAGAAGAAAAATAGTGAGTGCTAAGACTGGTAACAGTCCTTCTCCTATTCTGAATTTATATAAGCTAGAGTTTAACAACTAAATGATTATTGAAAGAAGATATTTTAAAATTTAGAACATTTTTTCCTCCTAAGATAGTTCAGCAGCTTTGGACTACAAAAAAAAAAAAGAGACTTATACATCTGGTTGAATTTTGCCAGTTCTTCATTTTTTGTGGGTTTTTTTGCGTGGTCAGGGACCAGGAATTGAACCCAGGTCTCCGGCGTGGCAGGAGTAAGCTCTGCCTGCTGAGCCACTGTGGCCTGCCCTAGTTCTTTGAATTGCATTTTAAATATTCTGGCAGGCCATTAGCTTTCCTTGTTTAGATGAATAATATTTAAATAGGATAATGCTATTCTTCATATCTCTGGTTTTTCAAAAGGGAACATTGGATTATTCCTGGAACTCTAGTATTGTGGGAAATTGTTATTTGTTATTCATTTAACTTGCTACACTATTTCTGGTGAACATTGTGTACCATGGCAAAATGGTATGATTTATAGAGTGGATTTGCTAGACCTCATGGCCCCAAATCTCTACTCAGTCTATATCCAGGATAAAAGTATTTGCTGGAACAGAGCCCTTGTCCAGTAAGTGCACCCCTTAAAGAAAGGAATTTGGGCAGACCTGGAATGACTGTAAATAAAACAGCACTTAATCCTGCCAGAATGGGCTTCCACAGGAATTAAATGCTTGCTTATTGCCTCAGGGGCACCTCCACCTATTAGTTCAAATAAAATCGGGGAGTGTTTTTAAGTGGAGAAGAGTATTACTGGTTGCTTTTATTACATTAGTTTTTGCTATTGCAAAAGTGGAACAAATGGAAACAATTCCATTAATGTTAGCAGTTTTTGCATATCTATTACATGTGAAAAATAAATACGAGGATGAAGTTAATTTTCAGATTGTCATTGGTTTATGTTTTAGTGAAGATCAGATGGTATATTGTTCCACAGATAATACAGTTTTTAAAAAATGTTTTATTATGGCAAATTTTAATTGCATATGAAAAGTACAGAAAACAGTATAATGAACTCTCATGATCCATTATCCAGCTGTGCTAATCTTGATCACAGTGTTTATTCAGTGTATCATAGCATCGCAGAGTTTGAAAACAATGAGGTCTCCCAGAGATTGGCCCCATATGATACCAGTATTTTAGAGACGTGGCTAGTGAGGGCCAAAAGAGTGAAGTGACTTGCACAAAGTTACAAAGGGGCAGAACCAGAAGTAGAACCCCATCTCCCAATTGCCAGTTTAGCAGAATAAAGCATTAATGTTTTTGTTGCTATTTTTGAGATCTCAATTTAGGAAATAAATTTGACTCCCTGTTTCTTTTTTTAAAATATTTTTATTGAAAAATATTCACACATATACAGTCCATACATTATGTGCAAACAATGGCTCACAATATCATCAAATAGTTGGGTATTCATCATCATGATAATTTTTAGAACATTGTATCACTCCAGAAAAACAAAGAAAAAGAAAAAAGAAGAAAACTCATACATTCCATACCCTCAACCCTCCCTCTCATTGACCACTAGTATTTCAACCAACCCAATTTATTTTACCACTTATCACTCTTATTATTTATTTCTTTATTTACTTTTTCTTCTTTTTTTTTTTTACTCATCTTTCCTTACCCTGGATAAAAGGAGCATCAGACACAAGATTTCACAATCACACAGTCACATTGTAAAGGTTATATCGTTACACAATCATCTCCAAAAATCAAGGTTATTGGCACACAGTTCAACAGTTTCAGGTACTTCCCTCCAAACCCTCTAATACCCCATAAACTAAAAAGGGATATCAACATAATGCACACGAATTACCTCCAGGATAACATCTCTACTCTATTTGAAATTTCTCAGCCACTGAAACTTTATTTTGTTTCATTTAACTCCTTCCCCTTTTGGTCAAAAGCTTTCTCAATCCCATTATGCTGTGTTCCTGTGAATCCCAGGATTCTGTCCCTCTTTGTTAGTGATCCCATTTTCTTAACTGGAAAGTGTGACTAATAATCACAGTTCATAGTGTTGCTTTGAGTGAAAGTCATGGAAAGAGTGTAGGTCCATTTCTGGAGATAGAAGGTCACCTCCAGCTATTGATTCCTCTCTCATCCTCCTCAAACTCATCTCCAATACCCTTGGCCACACTTGGTAAAAAACAAGCCTGCTCTGACTTGGAGGCTGCCATGGGATTAGAACTTCAGCCTTAATGAAAGATCCATTGGGGGCTGATGGGCATGCCCCTCAAGCATTGGGGTGGTAGCTGGGCTCCCTATTATCTTCAGGGCATAGGCTCAACTCCCTTGGAACAGTGGGGTGGTGACCAGACTCTTTTCAATCTCCAGGTAATGTGCCCCCTTCTCTCTGAAGCCTGGGTTGGCAGCACTCTCCCTGAACAATGGTTCAGAAGGCTCACCCTCTGCAAACTCCTGGACAAATTCACCCTCCCCACATAAATGGTTGGATCTTCTTTCCTGGCATGAGGTGTCTTTGCTCCAAACCCCCAGCTTCTGTGGTTCTGCCTTTGAAGAAATTTTGCTTTCAATCTGCCACTTCTCTGTCCCTTCTATTCCAGATTGGCAGTGGTTCCATGGATACAAATCTTGCAGAAACTTTGTCAGTTTCACACGCAGCATGCAGGTGTCTCAACCATCAGACAATAGGACTTTCCACAAATCCTTTTCAGAGTACTACATCTCCAAAGCTGATTTGCACTGAAATCGCTGACTGAATCCACATTTGGTTAAATCCTCATATGGAATACTATTCTCTGGGGACTCACTTTCTGGAATTTTCCAAACCATCAGTTTCTGGTTTCTTTGTACCCAAGAGCTCAGTTCTCAGCTATCCTCTTTCCTCTTGTATTTTACTATCAGCTGCAAGGAAAAGCCAAGCCAAACTTTCCACATTTAATTTGGAAATCTCTTCATCTAAATATACAAGCTCATCATATTAAAATTCTGCCTTCCATCCAACATCAGGCCTCAATTTTGCCAAACTCTCTGCCACTTCATAACAAGGATCCCCTGTCTTCCAGTTTGCAATGACACATTCATCATTTCTGTCTAAGTCTTCATTGGAAGTACTTTTAGTGTCCATATTTCTACCATTAGTCTCTTCAAAGCAATCTAGGCCCTTTCTATCAAAAGTCTAACATTTTTCAGAATCTTACCCTTTAACCACTTGTAAAGCTATTCCAATATTTTTTGTGTTTGCATTTGCAGCAGCACCCCATTTCTGATACCAAAATCTGTTTTAGTTTGCTAAAACTACCAAAATGCAATACACCATTAATGGATTGGCTTTTTCCAGAAGGAATTATTAACTTACAATTTACATTTCTTAGGCCATGAAAATATCAACTCAAGGCATTAACAGGATGATAACTGGACTTTGAAGATAGGCTGCTGGCATCATCTGTCACATGGGAAGTGTATGGTTGGTGTCTACTGGTCCTTTGCTCCCGGGTTTCATGTTTTCAGCTTCTGGCTTCAGTGGCTTCCCCTATGATCTTCTGTGGGTCCTCTCTTAGCTTCACTGGGGCTTTACTCTGTGAGCTTCTTTTAACTTCATCTCTCTTAAAAGACCCCAGTAAAAGTATTGAGACCATCTTGAATAGGGTGGGTCACATTTCAATTACAATAAGCCAATAGGTCCCATCTACAACAGATCTACACCCACAGGAATGGATGAAAAGAATATGGCCTATTCTTGGGTACATAACAGCTTCAAATCAACAAAAATGTTAACTAAAAGAATTTTGGACTTCAATTATAGCCTCTTTTTTATGTATGAAAACTTCTGAAGAAATCATATGGTGGTAAAACTTATTAGCAATTTGAGAATGTGAGGAAGTCAATACCTGAGCTTCCATGGAATTTTCCCTGAGATTTTCCTTCCAGAACAGGGAATGTGGTCCTCCCAAAATAGGACTCCCTTGAGGCTCTACTTACATTTACCAATCTACTCTTATTGAAATGTATTAAAATTGTTAACCACTGACTTCCTTTGATGAATAAAATGAGATAAGTTAAAGTTTTTATATTTCCATTATAGAAACTCCCTGAATATTGCTTTCTTTCTGTATTTTGCCTTTTAAAGTGCTTATTAGGTAATAAGCTCTTTGGCATGACTTATATATTCAAATTGTGCGATATTATGAAAATTATTTTACATTTGACCACTTTCTAATTACACGAATGAAAAAATAGCATTTTGTACAATATAACCCAATAAGCAAAATAACGTAAAATCTGGCCAAATATTTGGCTAACTTCTCATTACTTTTGCAATGTGTGCTTTATCAAATCTCAAAATCTGTTATAGGCCTTGAATATACATAAAGAATATTGAATGTAAGTTTCTATTTGTGAAAGAAAGCCCTACCATACAGTTTCCTGTTTTAAAAATACAAGACAGTAACCAGTATATAAGTGGTAGCTCATTCAAAATGAGTCTTCTGCAGTTTAGGAATAATAATAATTAAAACCAAACAACAGGATTTTTATGAGAATCAAAGTATCCAAACTGAGACTTTAATACCTACCAAAGGAAAGATGTTTTTCTTTCCATGTTCTAAAAGTTTGAAAGGTATGTGAAACAATCAGCAATCATTAGCAGATTTTCTGGTATCATTTTTCTGATTAGTCTACTCTAATTGGAGAATAATCTTAAGATATGGCTAATAAGGTATTAAATTTGATTGAGGAAGGGCAATACATAGATCAGAGGACATGGGATTCTGCCAATGTAGTTTGGCTGTTCTTTGTTTGGCAGAATTGGATGGGGAAATGGGGAAGCCATGGAGAAACACAAGTTAGTTGCAGATGAGAAATGAGGGTCAAGGACAGTTAGTGCATGTATGATGCACTGATAGATTTCACTTAATTAATAGTTGTGGTTATGGCTGATCTTATCAAAACGTTAATATTTTACAAAGCATTTACATTTCCTCTGCAGCTTAATTTGCTACTCAATAACTTTCATAATCAAGACATTTATTTTAATGCTTAATCTGAGTCTATTTCCTTTGTAAATTTACTTTGCCATTTGTCCTAACCTTAGGACAAGCTACACATTTTCATTTACAAACTAGGCTTTGCATTCTTTTGAGTTAATGCACCTACTTTTTTTACTCAAATTTATACTAAGACCTGATTAAAAAATTATTTTGGCTACTGGACCATTTTCAGATCCTAACAAGAATTAGCATTGAAACTAGAAGGTAAATTACATCACTCTTTCTGTTTGTTTCACAGCTCTGCTTTCAATGCAGGATGCTTATTCATTCAGGTACAACATGCCAAAAAGGAAGGGTGGTTCTATCTGTGACAACGTGATAATCTGAGATTCTCCTGGACTAGGTACTGATGAGTGAATGGAGATAAATATATATATATGGATACTTATAAACACTATATATTCTAGGTTTTGCTTTCACACTGACTTAACTCTTTTGAGGTGACATATTTGATGTGTTAGAGCATTAAAAAAATGGTACTCAGAGTTTTATTTTAAAAATTACACTGTATGTTACTTTTATAAGTAATTCTCTAATTTTTTTTCCAGACCATAAATGTTCATTAATCATTTCTACACTCATCAATTTAGCACTGAAGTAAAATCAGAGTTAAAAGAACTGCACAGATTAGTAGACTCCTTCTTTGTCTAATAGGTAAAGAATAATGTTTCTATGGAAACTCCATGTGGAAAAAATATAACTATTACTTTTTAAAATATGCAAGATATTATAAGGTCAATAGAATGATTTTCTCTTTAATGATAAAAACACTTGAACATTTAGGATATATTTTAAATTCTGAGCATAGCATGTACTTTATAGTTTAAAATAAAACTAAATCTTGGCCTCCATGGCATATGGCTAAGTATGGAGTACCACAAATCAGTCCTTCCACCAAAACAATTATTAAATAGGAAGGAACTATGTGTAACAAATTTTGAAACTCCAGAGGCTAGAAGAATACTTATACAGCATCCAGGGAAGAGTGGGTGGAAGAGGCATTATAAATGATGGTAAAGAATTGTAAATTGCTCTCTCCATGGAGTGGCTACCAGCACCCAAACCGCACTCTCATGGCAGGCTATTATGGGGTCCAGTCGTTAGCTAGCATCTTGTGACAGAAAGGGATGTAAAAATTCTTTTTCCTAAGAACAGGGATGGGCACATCTGAATGCTAGGATCACAGAATTTGATTAATAAGCTCAGATTACTAAGAGCCAGCTTTAAGGGCAGCTATCATTTCAATGCAGACAAAGGTGGTGAGACAGCCATTATTTCAGCCCTGCCCCAGACAGAGGTGGAGGCAGTGGACACTTAAGGAAACAGCACTTCCTCAGAGCTGCAGGGGACAGTAAGCCGAAGGGCTGCATTTGCTGGACAGGCCAGAAATGCTCAGCTTTGTGGAACCATGGCAGAAGATTTTGAACCCCTTCCCGGTTCCCTCTCAGGCACTTTGGAGCTGGTCTGTGCCCCTTTGTTGGTTCCTGACTCTGCTTTGATTGGGAAAGGCTGACTTGGGAAAGTTCTCTCCAGGGTGACCCTACTCACAGAATTTGCCTTTCAGACATAAGCAGCCTGAGACCAGGAAAAATGTATAAAATAGTATAGAGGCAGGTAGTCCAGGACAAAGCATGTTGACATCAAATACTGGGGAGACTCCTGGGAAACAGAGGGGACAACCAAACTACTATAAACAGAAGAACTCCAGAACAACTAACAAATGAAAGTCCAGAAGAAGACAGAGATTCTGAAAGATGGGAAACCTTGAAAACTGCATTAGCCTTTGGACAGACCTTCCTGATAGGAGGGCTGTAGCTCAAGAAAATCTCTGTCTTGTCACCAGCTGATTATAAAACCAGGAAAGACACCCAAGGACTAAATTCCAGATGTAACATTTAAAGTATTAAAATGTACAGTATGCAGCAAAGGAGTACAAAACAAAGAAAGAAACAGGAAATTGTGGCCCATCCAAAGGAAGAGAAAGATACAGAAAGCACAAATGAAGAACGTGAGAATGTGGTCATACTCCACAAAGCCTTCTAAAGTGATCTTAAAAATGCTCAAGGAGAAGGAAAGTACAGAGAGAGTTAAAGGGTATCAGGGAAATGATGAATAACATGAGAGTGTAAGTAAAGAGATAGAAAATTTAAAAAGGAACCAAACAGAACTACTAAAGTTGAAGACTACAACAACTGATATGAGAAAAATGCCTAAGAGGGTTTCAAAAGCAGATTGGAGTTGGCAGAAGAAAGAATCAGTGAACTTGAAGACAAAACACTTGTAAAAAGTCAGGCCAAGGAGCATGCAGAAAAATGAAATATTAAAAACAAAAATAGGGTGGGCCACGGTCAGGAGGCAGAGTTCTTGCCTGCCATGCTGGAGACCCAAGTTCACTTCCTGGTGCATGCCCATGTAAAAAACAAACAAACAAACAAATAGCCTGAGACAACTAAGGGGCACCATCAAGTCACCAATATATGTACAATGGAAGTCCTAGAAGAAGAAATAGAGAAATGTGTAGAAGGAATATACAAAGAAGTAATGACAGAGAACTTCCTAAACTTAGCAAAAGATGTGAGTATCCATATCCAAGGAGCTCAGAAAACAACAAACAGGATAATCATGAAGAAAAGTACACTCCATGTGATGGTTAGGTTTATATTAACCAGGTAATGGTGCCCAGTTGTTTGGTCAAGCAAGCACTGGATTAACTGTTACTGTGAGGACATTTGATGGATTTAAATCATCAGTAACTTAATTGTATATATGACTGATTACATCTACAATTAACTGAGAAGATTACCTTCAGCAATTGGATGCTTAATCCAATTAGTTGAAGGTCTTAAAAGGAGAAATGATAACTTCATCAATCCGAAGAGAGAATTTTTATCTTTACTTCAGCTGGCCAACTTCTTCTGGGGAATGCGTCAAAAACCTTCATTGGAGTTCTCAGCTTGCAGCCTGCCTATAGAATTTGGACTCATACATCTCCACAGTTATATGAAGCAATTTTACCAAAAATCTCATAATATTTACCAATATCTCTTATAGGTTCTGTTTCCCCAGGAGACCTGATATATACACCCCATCATATATTGATTACACTATCAAAAGCAAAGAACGGAAGAGCCCTCTGAGAGCTGCAGGCAAAAAGCAACAAGTTACTTACAAGGGAACCCCTTGTAAGTAACAATTAAATTCAATTGTGCCAATTTCTCATCAGAAACAATGGAGGCAAGATGGAGTTGGTTGAAACAGTGCTGAAGGAAAACAACTGCCAGTCAACTCAATTTACATCCAGTAAGATTTTCTTTCAAAACTGAGGGAGATCAATGGTAGTGGAATATAGATTCCACTTTTTATCTATCTCTATATAAAGATCTACAGTAAAGGGAAAGATTTGGGTAATTAAAAGTGGTAGTATTGTTTTGTATTGTTTGGTATGTAACTCCACTTCTTACTTCCTACAGGTGCTAAAATAAAAATGCATAACAAAGTAGGGCTAAATCTAGGTTTTAGGACATGACGGTGTACTAAGGTTTAAGTGGTCACAAGTACAAAAAAATGGTGGGGGGACAAAGGGGTATAGGAAAAGTATATGTGCATGCTACTGAAATTAAGTTAGTATGAAATCAAATATGATTGACATATATTTTAACATTAAGTTTTAACCTCATGGTAACCAAAAGGAAAATAGAGGAAAAATATATCCAGATAGAAATGAGAAAGTCACTCAATAGAGATAAAAGTAGTTTCTATGGAAGTGATGGAAAAAAGTTATATAATCTAAAATACTGCTAAATGACAAAATAGCAGAAGAAAGTTCAGTATTATCAGTAGTGAATTTAAATGTAAATGGATTAAACTCTCCAGTCAAAAGGCAGAGATCAGAAGAATGGATGAAAAGTCATAACCCCAGGTATATGCTGTCTGCAGGAGACTTACCTCACAGTCAGAGACATAAGTAGCCTGAGGATGAAAGGATGGAAAAATATATAACATGACAATAACCAGAAGAGAGCTAGGGTGGCTATACTAATATCAGATAAAATAAATTTTAAGTAAAAAACAATTAAAAGGGACAAAGATGGTAATAACATACTGATAAAGAGGAAGACTCAACAGAAAGATTTAACAATTATAAATATATATGCATCTAACATCAGAGCCCCAAAATTTATGAAACAAATTTTATGATAAACTTGATGGGAGAAATTGATGGCTCTACAGCAATAGCAGGAGACTTTAACACACCACTCTCAAGATGGATAGGACATATAATCAGAAGATCAGTAAGGAAGTATAGGACTTGAATGAAACACTAAATCAATCAGACCTAACAGACCTATAAAGAACACTGCAGCAAACAAAACCAGAATACACATTCTTGTCAAGTGTAACATGCATCATTTTCCAGGATAGACCATACATGGTCACAACAAGTCTCAATAAAGTCAAATATATTGAAATCATATGATATATATACTCTAAACAATGGAATGAAGCTAGAAATCAATAACAGGGGGAAAATGGAAAATTCACAAATATGTGAAATTAAGCATACTATCAAACAATCAATTTGTTAAAGTGTAAATCAGAAACAAAATCAAGAAATGTCTTGAGGCAGATGAAAATTAGAATACAATGTAACAAAATGTATGGGATACAGTGAAGGCAGTGCTGAGGGGGGAAATGTATAATTTCCAAGTTTACATTAGATAAAGGATACTGGAAGAATTAGATGTAATCAGCCACAAACGCAATCAATTGACTGATGATTTAATCAACCTGCCACAAAATATCCTTGCAGCAATAGTCAGACCAGTGCTTGCCTGCACAGACAACTGGGCATAATCATTTGGCCAAGTTGACACCAGAACCTAACTGTCACAGTCCACCCCATATCAACTTGGCAGCTGTACACATCACCTTGAAAGATGCTTAATTTCCAAATAGAACACAATAACAGACATATGCTTCACCTAACAATATTCAACTGTCCTGCATACAAATGAAATGCACTACATCTCTCCAGAATAGGATGCAACTCTTTAAGTGAAATTAACTCTTAAACGTCATATCCTATGACTTAAATACTATAACATGGACAATACAATTTATGTCATATGATAAGAGGAAAATAAGATATTTGCTTATGGACAAATGCAAACATATTCATAACAAAACAGGGAGGAAATATTCATACAATCACAGTCCTCATTTCTGTAACTGCTCACGTGGTCATAGTTCATAGTTATCACTACCCATTCATGTTCTACTACCCATTTCATGTTCCCTTTACATTCAGCAAGCACTTCAGCTGTCATGGTTCTTTGCCAGGTAGGGTGACCCAGACCTTCATTCTTAAGGTTTCTGGGCCATTGGTAGTTCTGACTGGATTGGGTTGTTGCAATTTTCCATTGACTTTAATCACAGGGCATGGAAATACTAAAGATGCTGTAGGGGATCTCCTCTATTCCAGGAAAACTCTTCTTTACCTCGTTTTTGTAGTTGCAGTCTTATCTCCCCTTGATAGTCAGGATCAATAACCCTAGACAAAACAGGATTCCTCTTCTGTGTTTGCTGATTCAGTGGTATGTGAAGCCCAAAGTGGCCAGGTGGCTGTCTTAATTTCTAGTTCAGTGGAATTATTGTTGTGTCTCCTGGAAGGAGTACTATTCTTTTTGGAATGAGGACCTGTAAACCAGCAGAGCTTAAGGTTTCAGGGACAGGAAGCAAAAAGTTTTCTAGTAGATCACTAGGGGTGATAGTGAGTGGTGCCACTCTCATTTCCACCCCTTGATTGTTGGATATGTGAATGCTGGCTATGGGAGAAACAGCATCTACAGTGAACACTGATTCAAAGAATGCACACCTCCTGGAGAATGTTGCCCCAGGCCTGCAAGGTACTGTCACCATAATTGAGTTTCAAAAGGCCATTACACCATTCTATCAACCACGCTGCCTCTGGATGATGGGGGACATGGTAAGACCAGAGAATTCCATGAGCATGTGCCCATTCTTACACTTCATTTGCTGTGAAGTGGGTTCCTTGATCATAAGCAATGCTGTGTGGAATACCATGACAGTGGATAAGGCCTTCTGTAAGTCCATAGATGGTAGGTTTTGCTGAATTATTGCTTGTAGGGAAAGCAAACCCTTATCCAGACTATGTGTCTATTCCAGTTAGAACAAATTGCTGCCCCTTCCATGATGAAAGTGGTCCAATGTAATCAACCTGCCACCATGTAGCCAGGTGATCACTTCAGGGAATGGTGCCATATCTGGGGTTGAGTGTAGGTCTCTGCTTCTGGCAGATTGGGCATTCAGCAGTGGCCATAACCAGGTTGGCCATGGTGAGTGGAAATCCATGTTGCTGAGCCCATGGATAACCTCCATCCCTACCGCCATGCTCATTTTTTTTATGAGCCTATTGTGCAATGACAGGATTGGCTAAGGGAAGAGGATTACTTGCATCCACAGGGTGGGTCATATTATCCACTTGATTATTAAAACTTTCCTCTGCTGTAGTCATCCTCTGTTGAGCATTCACATCGGACACAAATATCTTCAGGGTTTTTTGCCCACTCAGTAAGGACTATCCACATACCTCTTACCCAGACCTCCTTGTCACCAATTTTCCAATCATGCTCCTTCCAAGTCCCTGGCCATCCAGCCAAACTATTTGCAACAGCTCATGAGTCAGGATACAAATGAACCTCTGGCCAATTCTCCTTCCAAACAAAATGAATAACCAGATGCACTGCCAAAAGTTCTGCCCACTAAGAGGAATTCCCCCCACCCCACCATTGTCTTTTAGCACATCCCAGAATGGGACTGTAGTGCTGCAGCTATCCACTTTTGGGTGGTCCTGCATCATGCAGAATAATTTGTAAACCAGGCCCCAGTTTTCCTTTCCTCAGTCAACTGACTGTAAGGAATTCCTCAAGAGGCCATAGCTTTGGTCTGGGAAAGAGAAGGTTCTGTGGCAGAAGTGGGAGCCATAGGCATTTGGGTCACTTCCTCAGATAACTTACTTGTGCCTTCAGGACCTGGCTATGGGAGAAACAGTCCTATCTCTAATATACCATTTCCATTTTATGATGGAGTGTGGCTGAGCAGCCCCACTTTGTGGCTTGGTGGGTCAGACAACACCCAGCTCATGATAGGCAACTCAGGTTTAATGGTAACTTGGTGGCCCATGGTTAAGTGTTCAGTCTCTGCTAAGGCCCAGTAGCAGGCTAAAAGCTGTTTCTAAAAAGGAAAGTAGTAATCTGCAGTGGATGATAAGACTTTGATCTAAAATCATATTGGCCTGCCAAAAGCTCCAGAAAGCAACACTTTTTGCACTGAAACTTCCCACACCATTGGCTCTGCAGGAACATATAGCCCAAGTGGAAAAGTAGCTTGCACAGCAGCCTGGATCTGTCACAGAGTTTCCTCCTGTTACTGTTCCCACTCAAAACTAGCAGCTTTTCTGGTCACTCAGTAAATGGGCCAGAGTAGCACATCCAATGAGGAATATATTGTCTCCAAAACCCAAAGAGTCCAACTCGGCATTGTGCCTTGTTTTTTGGTCATAGGAGGGGCCAGAGGCAACAGCTTATCCTTCACCTCTTGACATGCTCCACATCACCGGATGCCTAGAGAGTTCACTGAAGTGGAAAACCACTGTATTTTTAATTGGATTTATCTCCCATCCCCTAATGCACAGTAGTTGCTACTACTTGCTCACTAGATACAATCAGCATGATATCATTAATATAATGGCCAGTGTGATGTCTTGGGAGAAGGAGAAATGATCAAGGTCCCTGTGGATAAGATTGTGACATAGTGCTGGAGAGTTGATACATTCCTGGGGCAGGACAGTGAAGGTATACTGCTGCCCTTTCCAGATGAATGCAAACTGTGGTGATCCTTACTGACAACTATTGAGAAAAAAGCATTTGCTAGATCAATAGCTGCATACCAGGTACAAGGGTATGTGTTGGTTTGCTCAAGCAATAATAGCACATCTTGAACAGCAGCTGCAATTGGAGTCACCACCTGGTTAAGTTTATGATAATCCACTGTCATCCCCCAAGTCCCATATGTTCTCATGCACAGGACAAATACAACAGGGGAATGGGGATGTGGTGGAAATCACCACTCCTATTTCCTTCAAGTCCTTAAGAGTGGCACTAATTTCTGCAATCCTTCCAAGAATATGGTATTGCTTCTGATTCACTATTTTGCTGGGTAGGGGCAGTTCTAGTGGCTTCCATTTGGCCTTTCCTACCATAATAGCCTTCGTCCATGAGTCAGAGATCTAATGTAGGGATTCTGCCAGTTGCTGAATGTCATTTCCAATTATGCATTCTGGAGCTGGGAAAATGACTACAGAATGGATCTGGGGACCCACTGGACACACTATGAGATGGACCTGAGCTAAAGCTCCATTGATCACCTGACCTCCATAAGCTCTGGACATTTTGTGTCTCCTGGAATTAGTGCCACTTTGGAGCCAGTGTCTAATAATCCCTGAAATATCTGACCATTTCCTTTACTCCAGGGCACAGTCACCCTGGTAAAAAGCTGTAGGCCTCCTTGGGGAAGGCTGGGAGGAAGGTTAGCAGTGTAAATTTTGGTCAGTGTAGAAGAGTCCTTCCCAAGGGTACCTGACCCACCTCTCCATTCAAGGGGGTCTGGGTCTATAAACTGTCTCAAGTCTGGGAACTGATTAAGGGAGCACAATTCTCTGTTTTTGTAATGCAAATTAGACTTCTGTACATTTGACCTAGAATTTTTCTACTTATACAGTTCAAACAAGAATTAAGTAGACTACTCATCTATTTTATTTCTAGGTACTCCGTGGTCTACTAATTAATGCCACAAGTCAGTGAAAGTCAGATTATTTTGACTGCTGCTTTGAGTCCGCTGGCCACACCCACCTTGTCTATGGTGATAACTGTTGCTACATGACTTCTGCCAACTTGGAATCTGAACATCCCATTGTGTTTCAGGATTCCAGCTCAGTAACAGCGGTTCCCCCAGTAATATCTGACTTACAGAGAACAGTGACTACAGAGTTCTTCAGAGATTATACAGCTAGTCTCAAAAATTTATTTCTCAAGGTTCTGGTGAAAGATGTGTCCTCTGGACACTCCTGGGGTGTGTGAGCAGGTTTTCCATGATAAATCCACCCTAACATTCCCATCTCTCTAAGCCTCTGTATCCCATCATCTGCATTATTCCAGGGCATTTCTGGCATTTTGACCTCAGGTAATGTCAGCCACTTTTGGATCCATGTTTCAACCAACCATTCAAACAAACTGTTAATGCCCTTTCTAACCCCTTGAGCTACAACACTGAAAGCAGAATCTCTGCTTAGTGGGCCAGTATCAATAAATTCAGCTTGAAAAAAAAATAAAAAAATAAATTCAGCTTGATTCAACCTTATATTCCTTCCACCATTATACCACACCCTTAAAATCCATTCCCACACATATTCACCTGATTTTTGTCTATATAGATTGGAGAACTTATACGGTACTTTTGATGTATCACATATCTTCTCACGGGTCACACTTTGTACCTCATGTTTTGGTTCCTGTTGGGATTTTAGTCTAGTTGTAGGTCTTGAAGAAAAGAGGGGTGATGGAAATGGGTAATGAAAAGAAATAGAAGTGTCTTTCAAGCTAATCACCTCAGGACATTACATCGTACTTTCATCTGGTGAAACAGGATTAATTGTTCCAGACAGAGAAGTGAGGAGTGTTTCCCCAGGGGATAGCAGGCAGTGAAGAGTTAATTTTGTTAGGTGAAGATTGGATGGCAGACTCTTGAGGACCCTGGAGGCTGAGAGGCTCCTTCCTCAGGGCAGTCCATTACAAATCTATCTAGCAAAGGTTCAGTAGATTCCACCAATCCCATCTCCCCATCGCCATCATTATCAAGCCACATATCACCATCCCATATTTCAGGATCCCATATTTTTTTCCAATGAAAGCTCTTACTTTAACAGCAGTCACCCTGCAAAGTTGAGACGTTAATTTACATTTTAACTCTGCTACTTGCAGAATTGCTTTGTGTCTGGTTTTCAACGATCTCAAGTCTGTGACCACAGGAAATACTATTTTCTTTCAGGGCACACTTGGAAACTTTTACTTCATTCATACAGTGCTGAAGTTTTGAATTTGAAGGCTTTAGCTCATCTCTTTTCTTCATCCCTGAATCTAGCATATTGAACAAGAACCAGCCAACATCATTATACCTCCTAATTCCACAAAACTTCTGTAAAAATGTCAAAAACATTCTCATCCAGAGTCTTGTTTCATATAAGCATACAATTAGTAGAATCTAATGGTTATATTTTGAGTATTTCTTTTGCCAACTCAACCCATGGACTGTCAGTGCCACCTTGACTATTGGAAACAGCCATTCGTGCCTCTGAATGTAGGTACAGTAGAAAACCAATAGCAAAAACCCACTTTTAAGATTCTGTTTCTCAAGAACAACTCCTGGTACCATGCTGTGTTAGTCAGGGTTATCTAGAGAAACAACCAACAGGAGAGATATGTAAATATGAGGTTTGTAAAGGTATCTCATGCACCCATGGGAATGGAAGAGCCCAAAATCCATAGGGCAGGCTTGAGACTGGTGGCTCTGATGAAGGGCCTGGATGAAGAGTCTCTCTCCTTCCTTCAAAGCCTTCAAATGATTGGATTATCTCACTGTGGGAGACAAGCCTTAGTTGATTCCAGATATAATCAGCCATAGATGTGATCAGCAAATTGATGATTTAATCAATCAGCCATGCAATATCCTTACAGCAATTGTCAAGCCAGTGCTTGCCTAACTAGATAACTGGGCATAATCGTTTGGCCAAGTTGACACCAGAATCTAAGTATCACAGAAGGATAAGCAGAAATTTTCAGTCTGAAGTCCTTAAGCAAACCTCTGCATTGAAGCATGAGACTCAATGTGAAAGCCAGTAAGTCACATAAGGAACAAAATCCTTTGACCTAAAACATATCATCCATCTTTGCTGAAGCAAATCTTAATGAACCACATGAGTTTGCAAGGTATACAAAAAAATAGAATGCATTTAATTTACTTAAACTGTATACTGTGTATAATGATAAAAAGACATCTGTTCATCTTAGAAACTATAGAAAAACATAAAAATATATTAGCTGTCCAGGGCTCTGCAATCCAGAAGCAAAATCCATTACTATTTCCTAGTTGAGATTATACTGAATGTGAATTTTTTAAGATAACATTATATTGTGAGGAATTTTTTCATGTCATACTTTTTAAATGTCTGGATAATATTTCATTATTCCTATGTTATCTTAACTCATCCAACCAGCAATACGTTAATGAGCATTTAGACTGATTCTGATTTTTTTGGCTTCTATGGGACACACAATAGAATAATCAATATAATGGGAAGAGAACCAGGAGAGTTAGCTGTCTGAGATTTCAAGTTAGGACGTGTTAGGTTTGAGATGCCTATTAAGTATCCACATAGAAGCATCAAGTGTGCAGTTGTAACCAAGAAATTGGGATTTAAAGGGATGATTTTGATTACTGAATCATTATATAGATATTTCTTTTTGCTTCTGGTATATTGGAGTAGACAGAGGGAAATTCCTGAAATTCTAAATTGTAATCCAGCTGCCTTGATCTCTGATAATGACTTTATAGTCCCCATCTTCTGCCCCTGTGATTGCAAAACCTTGTGACTAACATTCATTTGTATGCAGTTATCCAGTTTTTCAACTTTAGAGTCTTGTAATCACTAAAGTCAGTTCCTAATATTGAGGATCTTGGATCAGCCCAGAATTAACCCACCCCAAGTCCAAAGCAATCTTGATAACCAAGACTGGATCTAAGCAAAATGGGCCCACCTGACATGTGCAGTAGCTTAGACTTAACCTACAAGTCACTTATACCCCATTCCACCATTTTCTCCCATACAGTCTGTGACTAAGCATGTAATCAATCTGTGCACATTCGGTAATTAGATCACCTCTAATTACATCACCTGGGGCCACTGTGCTCATTATTCTAAATGCTCCTTATCCTAACTATCAGAATTACTGCAGTTTGGGGGACAAATTTTGGGCCACTAGGCCATCTACTCTCCTACTATGTGCCTAGTAATGAATTCTTTCTCTGTTTGAATCCCAGTAACTCAGAAATTGTTCATTGAACATGTTGGGCAAAGTAATCTATGGCCTTTGTCTGGTTAACACAGTTGCATGGGAAATTCTGGCATTTAGATGATAGATCCAGACTTGGGATAGGAATGTGGTTGTTTCCAGTGTCTACATGATCGGCAAAGCCAAGAGACTGAAAGAGAGATTGGCAAGATGAGGGAAACCAGCAAGCAGAATTAAAAAGAATAATCAGTATAATGGAAGAGAACCAGGAGAGTTAGCTATCTGAGAGGACAGGAGGTCTTAAATTGGCATCAGTATTAGTGATGAATTAGTAACAAATTAGGAAGTGATATTCTGAGGAAATGGGGTCTGAGTAAAAAAAAGCAAATTTAAACTATCTCAACATTTATGAATTTTATGTTTTAGAAATCTTACAAATATTTAGAAAACATTCATTTTGGAATTCCTGAGAAAATTATATGCCATAATTTGTGTATTTACTAATTTTGGCAATATAAAAGGAGATACTTAACTATAAAAATGTTTCATATTTGCCCTGGTGAAATTGCTAAGAGATATTCATTACTTAAAATAAAAATATGTATGTGTTTCTATTTTCATGCTCCATAAATCACTAATGTAAAACAGATATTTTATTTGGCAAGTTGTCATGGGACTAATGCAATAACCATCTATACACATGTGACCAGTGATGTAATCAACTGATATACATGTTAATGTTTAGTAACTCATGCCCAGAAAATGGTAAGTTTATAATTCTGATCTTTTAAGTTCATAAAATATAGTGAAATGAATATAGGATTAACAGTCAGAGACTTTGGATCTGGTTGTGGAGTGAATAGGTTCAGACCATAAAAGAAACTTTCAAAAATCATCCCTTTATTTCTTGCACAGAATAAAAAGTTTAAAAAAGAGCAAGTGATCTTCATTACTTACATAGAACAGAGTTTGGAAGAGCAGGGAAACAAGTCCTCTCATGGCTGGTCTCCCTGGTGTAGTGAAAAACTGCTCTGGGTTGGGGGTCTTAGATGGTAGTGCCATACACCTGACTTTGTGCCAGAGAAGAGAGATAAATCTATATGTACCTACCTGATAAACATCTGGGGCTGTTTTTTCTCAGTTTCTGGGTTTAAGGTCTGGCTGGGTCTTTTCATTATACTTAACATCTCCTCCAGGTTGTGGAATGGCACACAATAGAAAAGAGTTGGGGGTAGCAGAAGGCTGGAGGGTGCTTGCCAAGCCTGTGTTTGTGACTTCCTGAGAGAAGGAGGTAGGGGTAGGTGAGATCTGGGTGAGGGCAGCTTACATGTCTGTGATTTCTCTAACAATGGAAAGCATCTCTGGGTCTCAGTTTCATTGTCTCAGAAAAATAGCATTTACTACTCTGTCTGCTTTATAGGATGGAAGGAAGTATCAAAAGCAAGTTTTCATTAATTTTCTCAGCATTGTACATTTTATTAAGAACCTGTATATAAGAGTGTAGGTGTGTATGTGTGTGTGTGTGTGAAAAAGAAATTTTACTGGCACAAGAAAAGATATATTGACATCTCAGTTTTACTTATTGTTTCAGCAGACTTATTAGATTTCAAAATAATAATGCAAAATTTAAGCTAGGGTTGAGTTGCTGAAGTATTTCATAAACTGCCTTGCTACAACCAAATCCAGAGATCAAGTGTCACTGAGCAATAGAGAAGAAGCTTCATTTATTGAAAATAGAAACAATAGATCTTTCTTTGAAATGACCAATGATAAATCAATGTTATTTTTCCTCATATGTTGGCTAGAGTTCTTTCTCCACCTGACACATTTTACTCTAAGTACAGTAATTTCTGCCACATTTGGGTCCAGATCTTAACACTCCTATGAAATTATAATGTCTATCGTTTGCTTCTAGTCTGTCTCACACATTTCTTCCTTCCCCTGTGCTCAGACCCTACTTACTTGTTCTTAATTCATTTTATTGAATAAGAAAATCAATTTCCAATTTGGACCACTATGTTACATTCACTTCCTCAAAATAGTGTTGACACATTGGAAGAGGCTCAGTCATTTCTTGCCCATGATGGTGCTCTTTACCAAAAAGTATTTTAAATATATTAACTTAAAAAAGAAAAAGTCATGAAAAAAATGCACTTTGGAAAGAAATAAAGTGTGAGTTGGTTGTTGGTATTGGAGACAATTCTCTCTCCCTTGCATTTG
Organism: Myrmecophaga tridactyla; assembly: GCA_004026745.1. Classification (NCBI taxonomy): domain Eukaryota; kingdom Metazoa; phylum Chordata; class Mammalia; order Pilosa; family Myrmecophagidae; genus Myrmecophaga; species Myrmecophaga tridactyla. Next base: position 27,554 of record PVIY010010212.1, read on the forward strand.
TGTATGCCTTGTGAACCTTGGATGACAGAAATAGGATCTCCCTCTGGATCTAAGGGCAGGCATGTTTACTGTCCATTACAAAAGACTCTGGTTCCCTGAACTCAGAGTTTCTCTGCTGTAATTCAACCCATTGCATGCATATTCAAGTGTAACTGGCCTTATTCTCATTACCCTGTGTGAATTATGATTCAAATAACCTCTACAATCTATACTGATGTGCTGACTACTTGCTGTGCCACAAGTAATAACAAGTGTCTTTTTGTCTCAAACTGTGGCAGACTAACTTGTAATTTGCAAGTAGGGTAAATTCTCATACCCTTCAAACTTTTTGACAGTTTTGGTGAAGATGGGATCGAGACATGGCTTCCTGGAAGAAGAAGAATGAAAGTTATATGGGCTGATTATTAAGATTTGAGGGAAATCCATGGGAATTAGTAGCAAAGGTTTTGATCAAATTGCATGGTTAGCTGGGCAATAAATGATCATCTACTTTACTGCCTGTTAATGAGGAGGAATTGGGGAAGTTTGTGCAAGGCAAACAGTGTCCTAGATGTTGCTAACTCTTCTTTATGTGAGAAGAGTTCTGTCTCAGTTCTGCCCTATTGTAACAACTAATTCAAAGATTTGTCCTGGGCAGGCAAAATGTTCTTCCCCCTTTCAGACAAGTTAGCAGGGGTGCACCTATTCTGAGTGCAAAAAATAGGGAACTCTGTTGACCACTTAATTTCTTAGGACTGCCATAACAAAGTGCCACAAACTGAATGGCTTCAAACAGAAACATATTGTCTCACATTTCTGAAGGCTAGAGATCCAAAATCAAGGAGTCAGCAGGGGCATGCTTTTTCTGGAGTCTATAAATTTCTGGCAGTGGCTTGCCAGCAATCCATGGTATTCTTTGATGTGGCATGACTCAATCTCTATCTGTGTTGCATGGCCACATTTTCTCTTTGTTTACCTTTGTCCAAATTTCATCTTAGATAAAGATATAGTCATTTTTGATTAAGACCCTAATCTAGTTTTGCCTCATCTTATCTAACAACATCTTCAAGGATTTCATTTCCAAGTGAAACCAGAAGTTAGGACTTGGTGGGCCACAATTCAATCCATAACTCTGCTATTGTCAGAACCTGGCAAATTCTTCTAACTTTGGTTGATTCATCTGGTAAATGAAGGACTGTTATGTAAAGCTTGTCAGGGAAGAATGGTAAGAACTAGGCTGTGTTATAGCACATCCTCTCCTATAGCCCATCGTTGTCAAATTTAGAATCAAACAGAAAGGACAATAAAAGTTCTATAGTTTTTTGCAATGGTTTCTGGCTGCTATAAGGGAGCTTTGGTGTTCTCAGGGAGATTTCTCCAAGATAGACACACTCCTGTGGGAAACCATAAATGAGGCTTTGACTAGTACTTACTTTGTTACTACCCTCGGTTAGGTTTCCTGTGTTGATGAAAGTGAACTCCTGGAGAAGGAGAAACTGACTCAGAAGGATTCAGATAAAAGCCTATGGTCAGACTTCCTGCTTTAGAAAATTCCCCTAGACCTTATGTTAAAAGTGGATAAATAAAAACTTAAGAGATGTTATCATGACAATGTGGAAACAAAATCTTGGCTTAAGGTAGACTCCTTAAAATATGCCTCCTCTGTGGGAGTCCAAGTCAACTGGCTGCTTAATTAAGAGGTCCCTAAAGCTGAAAGACGGAGTCTATCAGTAATGATGAGCTTGATGTGCAATATAGGATTTTGAGTGGACTGATAATACTTGACGTTCCTTTGATTGAACTATGAGCAGCTGTTACACCTCTTAGAACTGAATGAAAATATACCCTGATTACTTGTGTGGAGAAAAATCTCTCCATTTGCATTCCTGGATCCTAGCTTCTCCTTTAATCTTACTTCAGCACTTTAAAGAGAAAGAGAATTAGAAGTGATGGCAAGGTCTCTCATCCCTAGGGGGTTTCACAGGCAATACACACCCATATAAATTTGCTGGGGAACTTCAGGAAGGGGTGGGTCCTGCACTTTTACAAAGCTGCTGGATGCAGGCAATCAAGTCACCATCCTACTCTGTCCCAACTGATGGGGTCTCACCAAGTTTCAAAGCATTGATAGGGCTTGACTTATGGGACTTGCTCTTTTAGGACAATTCAGTGTCTTATTGCTGTAAATTCCATGTCTGAATAATATAAATTAATGTGTTAAATGTTATATATCCCAGTTCCATATATGCCAAAATGGATTCTCCCTCTGAAGAAGAGCTAATGCATGTAGAGAAACTCCAGCACCTAGTGATCCCTTTGAGCTGCTCACTTAATAGCTCACTATTAAACTAACTGGAGCCTCTGGCAGTGGAAGTAAACTTCATCTGGATGGCAACCTTGGGGTTTTGTATTATTTGTCTCTATGACACTGCTAACAGAAAATCCTGCTTCTGGAAATTTATTGAAATTGAATGCCTGAATCATGTATGACTGACTCTCTAGTCTGCTAGTCTTTGGAATACTGGGACTCTTACTAACAAGGTGGGAAGGGCCCATTATACCTCACTTGTTAAATGGAAATGGAATAGCCAAGAACATAACTGGCACATCCTCAGTGGCATCTTAGTTTTACATAAAAATTGATAACTATCCCTTTGAGAGAAATTTTATCCCCTCCCCAGACTCCTGCTGCTGGCTCATTGGGTTCCTTGATTTATAGAGGTTTCCCTAAATTCCTGAGCCTAAATTACACTGGTATTGTTTAGTGTTTAACTGACCTCCTCAAAAGTTGACTCAGGAAGATTTCTGATTTTAACCCCCTCACCTCTTCCTGGTCCACAGGTTTTTGTAAGATACTTTGGTCACTGAATGTGGCTGCTTTTAGAAAGGAGTTGTGATAGTTAGGTTTAGGTGTCAACTTGGCCAGGTGATGATGCCCCATTGTTCTGTTGCTGCAGACTTAAATCATCAGCATGTGAATTTCATTTGTGGCTGATTGCATCTGCAGTTAGCAAAGGGGAGTGTCTTTGGCAATGAGTGACTTTTACTTTAATTAGCTGGAGGCTTAAAAGAGGGAAGTCAGGAATGAGCTCAGCAGCTTAGCATACCTCATCTCAGCACTCAGCACTCAGACTCAGATGTTTGGAGATGCAGAAAGGAATTACCCAAGGGAAAGTCATTTGAACCCACAAGCTGGGAGGGACACTCAGCAGATGTTGGCCAAGTACCTTCCCGTTTGACAGAGAAAGCCAGAGGAAAGCCAGCTGCCTTTCCTCTAAAGAACAATAAATTTGCAACTAAATAAATCCCCTTAGTAAAAGCCAATCCATCTCTGGTGTGTTGCATTCTGGCAGCTTGAGCCAACTAAAACAGATTTTGGTACCGTAGAAGTGGGGTGTTGCTGCAGTTTGCAAATACCAAACATGTTAAAATGTTTTTTTGAATGGATAAGGGGAAGATTTTGGAAGGATTGTGAGGACCTTGACAGAAAAGGCCTAAATGCTTTGAAGAGACTGCCGGTAGAAAGGTGGACTCTAAAGATAATTTCATTGGCAACTGGAAGAAAGGTGATCCTTGATTTGGAATGGAAAAGAATCTAGCAAAATTGACTACTGTCTTTGGATGGAAGGCAGATTTTAAAAGCCATGAACGTGGATATTTGGCAGAAGAGATTTCCAAGTTGAATGTGAAAAGCACGGCCTGATTTCTCCTTACAGCTTATAGTGAAATGTGACAGGAAAAAGATAAATTGAGAATTGAATTCTTGAGTACAAAGAAGCCAGAAATTGATGGTCTTGAAAGTTCTGGGCTTCCAGAAAGAGAGACCCCAGTGAATAGTGCCCTACATGAGGTTTTAACCAAACATGGAACTAGTCAGCCATTATAGGACAAGCGAGGATTTGAGAGGATGTTATCCAGAAAGGATTTGTGGAAAGTCCTTTTGTCTGATGGGTATGAACCCAGCATATGGCATAGAAAACCAACAAGAGTGTTGTGGGATCTACATAAATGGAACCACTACCAGTCTGGACTAAAAGGGACAAAATGAAGGAAAAATAACTTTGGAGGCAGAACAATGGAAGCTGAGTTCTGAAGTCAAGAAATCTTAGTCCAGGAGAGTGGACTCACCCATATATGTAGAGAGGGTGACTTGCCCCAGGAGCAGAGGCAGGCCTTCTGCTTTGTTGCTCAGGAAGTGTTTTGCCACCCCAGGCATTAGAGAGGGTAGAGTGCATAAGCCAGGGATTGGGTTGAGCATGTACCCTGGAGATGGCAGAGATCCAGGGTACTGCCCTGAAGCTTGAAGAAGATGGAACCAAGAAAATGGTGGTCTTCCCAATGTCCCCCAAGATTGCAACCACCCCAGTGTTTGGAGAGAGCAAAACCACTTGGAAAGGGTGGGACTGCCACTTTATGAAGCCCTGAGAATGAATGACTCTCAGACCTTGAAATCTAATTGAGTTTGCCCTGCAGGCTTTCAGAATTATTTAAAACTGGTGACACCTGTTTTCATTCCAATTTCTCCCTATGGCAAAGAGATGGTTTGTCCTATGACTATTTCTCCTTTGTATGTTGGAAATACATAAGTTGCACTAAGGTCTCAGGTCCACAGTCAGGGGAGAATTTTTCCCTGAGAAAGACCCTGCTTGTAACCAACTTTCATGAAATTTTGTACTATTTTTGAGTTATGTACTGTACTTGTATTGCTATTGAAATGATTTAAGGCTTTTGTGATATTATGATGAAATGAATGTATTTTGTATATGAAAAGATTTAGTGCATTGTATGCAGGACAGATGATCATTGTTAGGTGAAAAAAATATGTCTGTTATTGTTTTCTGTTTAGGGATTGGGTATGGTTTAAGGTGATGTGTATAGTTGCCAAGCTGATAAGGGGTGGACATATGATACTTAGGTTCAGGTGTCAACTGGGCCAGGTGATGATGCCCTGTTTTTCTGCTGCTGTAGATTTAAGTCATCAGCATGTGAAATTCATCTGTGGCTGATTACATCTGCAGTGAGCAAAGGGGAGTGCCTTCCACAATGAGTGATCTTTACTTTAATTAGCTGGATGCTTCAAACAGAGAGGTCAGAAGAGAGCTCAGCAGCTTAGAATACCTCATCTCAGTACTTGGAGCTCAGACTCAGGTGTTGGGAGATGCAGAAAGAAATGACCCTGGGAAAGTCATTTGCACCCAGAAGTCAGGAGGGAAGCCCAGCAGATGTCCACTGTGTGCCTTCCAATATGACAGAAAAAGCCAAAAGAAAGCCAGCTGCCTTTCTTCTGAAGAACTGTGAATTTGTAACTAAATAAATCCCCTTATTAAAAGCCAATCCATCCCTGGTGTGCTGCATTCTGGCAGCTTCAGCAAACTAAAATAGGGGTTATCTTCTCTTGACTGCTTCCTGGGTGAAGTGGGTTATGTAGTGTTCTCCCAAACTTCACCTATATCTGGAACCTCAAATGTGATCCTATTAGGACATAGTTATTTGCTTTGTAGTTAAAGATCCTGAGATCAAATCATCTTGGCTTTGACAAGTGTCCTTAAGAAGAGGAGAAGACACAAAGGGAGATGTACAGGGAAGAAGTCCATGTGAAGATGGAGGCAGATACTGCAGTGATGCTGTCACAAGTCAAGGAATGCCAAGAGGCACCAGAAGCTGGAAGAGGCAAGGAAGGATTCTTCCTTAGAGCCTTCAGAGGGACCATGCCTATGCTCGCACCTTGATTTCAGACTTCTAGCTTCCAGAACTGTGAGCGAATACAATTTTGCTATTTGAAGCCACTAAGTTTGTAGTGATTTGTTATGGAAGCCCTAGGAAATGCATGCACTGTGTAATGATCAAGACAAAAGGGATCTAGACCAATTTTGAATGTTTGAGATTCTTTGTTTTCTGGACAAGATTCTTTCTTTCTCCTAATTGCAATCAAAGTTGGTCTGACTGGTATACCTTCTAGGTACATCCTGGCCAAAAGGGGGCCTAACAGACTCAGTCTTCATGCTGGTTTAGCCATCTGCTTCTTCTTATTGGATTGACATCATCCTTGATCATGAAAATAATGACCATTTGGTTAAGTGTACCTGCTAGCTGAGTTCCACACAGAGGCCTACTAGGGCCAAAGTGAGGGACAGCTTTGGTGTCTGTAAGTTTTGTGCTTTTGTCCTTCTTACACTGACTCTTCCAAATGAATGGTATTGGTGACGTTAGGGGATAGTTGGAAAAATGGTGAAGTTACAGCTACTGGAGTGAGACACACATATTTGTGGCTTAGAGGGAGAATAGTTATTTTGGTACTTGGGAAAGGAATTCTTCAGACTCCAGGGTGTCCAGGAGGGGGAAGGACATTGATGATTTTTTTTTCTTTTTTCTTTTAGAATCTGTTCTGGTACCTTTCTCACAAGAGAGAAATGACTTGTTGTGGCTCCCCCAAACTGTTATAACTATATTTAACTGACTACTGGGTCTGTCATCTAATGCCAGGCAACTCTGACTACAATTTGACAATTATCTCCCTTATCCTTACTACTAAGTGTATCAGAAATAGCAAGAAAGGGCCCCAGTGCCTTCACCCTTGATGCAAAACACCTTCCAATATCTCCAGATGTCTTCCCTAACCCCACTTCTGTAGCTGATGCCCAGCCATTCTGTGGATGGATGAATTCCACCTAACTGGTGGTGTAGTCAAAAGGACTACTTGGACTGCATGCCCTCAGGCAAGTCCTCCAAAAATAAGGTCTAGATTTAATTATTCTAACTGGATTGGGAACCTTAAAGTCTATCAGCTGGCTTTGAGGCCATGCTTGGAGCACTATTGACCTGTGCACCCCCTATGCATATATGCCCCTCTTGGAAGGACCCAACAATCGTAAATGACACTTTTTTTCCAGGGGCACCATGTGTCTCTCTGAGCGTCTTCCAGGCATTAGTTTGCCTCCCTCATGAAAATACAGCTGTTTATACCATTGAGGTAGTCATATGAGACCTTCTAGGAAATATCATCAATAGATCAAGTAGTCCTCAAATGACTACTTTCTAAGCCTTCAAACTACAACACTGAATCCAGAATCCCTACTAATGGACCCTTATCAATAAATTAAGTCTGATCCAACCTTATGTTCCTTCTACTATCATCCCATACTTTTAATATTCACACCCATATAAATTTCTCTGATTTTTGTCTGTAAAAATTAGACAAATCATGTTCTTTTAGAGTGTAGTGCATCTGTACATGGGCTACTTTTTCCCTCATCCTTCTGAGCTTGCTGGGATTTCAGTCTTTTATTGGTCTGGAAACAAAGGAGGGTGGTATGGGTAGGTCCTGAAAGTAATTAGCAGTTTTAAGCCATCTACCTCAGAGGATTCCATTACAGTTTTGTCTGGCAAAATAAGGTTAATCTCCACATATGGGTTAGAAAGGATGCTTTCTTGGAAGGACAACTACAGATTTATCTGGCAAAGAAGACCCAGAAGAACTTAGGGGTTCAATGTCCCCATCATCACCATGGACAGCCCATATGTCTCCAGTCCAATTGTCAGGATCACATTTCTTCCCAATAATGTCCTCACTTTAAGAGTGGATATCCTGAAAGGTTGGGAATTCAATTTGTTCTGTAATTCAGCTACTTGCATGAAGATACCCTGCATCTGTTTTTCAGAATTCTCAAATCTGTGGCTATAAGTAAGAATTTCTTTGCGGATAGACATAGAAACTCTTATGTCATTTATGTGGCACTTGAGTGGGGGAATTTGAAGCGCTGAGCTCATCCTTTTTTTGAACTTTATCCAGCATACTTAGGAACAACAAGCCATCCTCATTATACTTTGTAGCTTTGTATAAAACAGACTAATGTATTCAGTATATGGCTACATAGAGTTTCCCTTATAGAAGTATTTTAAGTAGGAGTATCCAATGGTGATATTTTGTATGTATGTATTAAGGTTCACACCATGGACAGCCAGTGCCCTCTTGATCACTGGAAATAGTCCTTAATGCCTTTATATCTAATAAGATTAGAGAACCAATTTCAAAAACCAAGGAAAATAATTTTAAAATCCCATCCTTAAGATTTTGTTTTTCTAGAACCACTCTTGGTACTAAAACCTGTATTAGTCAGGATTCTCCAGAGAAACAAAACTGACAGGATATCTCTCTCTCTCTCTCTCTCTCTCTCTCTCTCTCTCTCTCTCTCTCTCTATCTATCTATCTATCTTTCTGTCTGTCTGTCTGTCTGTCTGTCCTCCCTCTAAAGAGGTTTATTATGAGGGCTGGCAAGTACAAACTCCGAAGTGCAGGCCAGACCATAGGTCAGAAACTGATAAAGGTGATTCTGAAGTCTAGCAAGTCTGTATTCCACAGTAGAAGGTGGCTGACTGAACTTGAGGCAGAAATTCTTTTTTTTTTATTTCTGAAATCCTCAATTCTAGCTTTAAGACCTCCAACTGATTGGGTAAGGAGACTCCCCAAATTGTTAAATTCAATCTCCTTTGTTGACTGCATATGCAATCAGCTGTAAATGCAACCAACTGATTAAAGATACAAATCCATCTATGGAATAACCTCCCAGTAACAATCAGGACAGTGATTGCTTGACCAAAACTGGGACAAGTTTACCTATGAAATTAATCATCACACAGACCCTTCACAACTCTTGATAATTTGAGGAAAATCCTTTTTCTTATTGAACACAACATGTACAGGAAATTGAAGTTTATTTCAAATAATCCATTTGTCAGTTGGGGATCCATGTTCTCCATTCATATATGGGAAAAATTGTTAAAGACTCAGTTCTACCTTCTATTTTCAGTATATTTCCAGATCAATTGTGATGGATGTCTTTTGTACTCCTGCATAACCTAATTCATCCTCTGAATATATTATCTTAATTGTGATCATGTTTTCACGGGTTTATAGTACATATCAATAGCTGTAAAACTGTACACTTTAATCCCAGAATATGTTGCACAGATAGATAATTAAAAAGTATTGACAAAGTCACTTGAGGGACTGCAGAAAAAATGTGAAACTATAAACCTTTCCCACCTGGAAACCACTAATACTCTCTCAAACGCCAGGGACTCCCAAGTTAATAGGCCAAGCCCTAGGTCTTGAGGCTTGCTGTTATGAAACTTATTTCTCTAGTGGAGAAGCTAAGCCTACATATAATTATGCGTAAGAATTACTTCCAGAAGATCTCTTTTGTTGCTCAGATATGGTCTGTCTCTCTTAAGCCCAATTCTGCAAGTAAAATCATTACCTTTCCTCCTACTTGAGACATGATATCTGGAGGTGTAAGTTTCCTTGGCAATGTGGGGCATGTCTCGCAGGGATGAGACTGGCCATAGTGTTGTGGGATCGACAATACCTTCCTGACCAAAAGGAGGAAAAGAAATGTAACAAGATAAAGTATCAGTGGCTAAGAGAGTTCAGATAGTGTGGAGAAGCTATTCTGGAGGCTACTCTTATGCAAGCTTCATCTAGATATTGCTAATTGCCACAGTTTGCCAGCCCTCAACCAACATCATTCCTGTTAATTCTAAAGAACACCCAGGGCTCTAGCTGAGATCCTAAAAAGTTGCATGCACTACATTTACTTTTCAGAAACCTAAAACCTTCAGATAGTTCCTAGGCCACATAAGCCCTGAAACCCAGAGGTAGCAGTCTCTCTGAGAACATCAACCAGTTTCATTCCTATATCTCATATTGTTGGCACCCCTTTGAACATGAAAAAAGATAGAATGGGAATAACCCAAATATATCCTTAAAGATTAGGAAAAGGATCACAAGAGAAGGATTAGTTATAACAGAGATGTTAGGATTTAACAAATGAGTTTGACTACTGGGTCATTATATGGATATATCTTTTAGTCTCCAGTATCTTGGAGTGGGTAGAAAGAAAAACCTGAACTTGTAGAAATGTAACCCATACTAAACTTTGAAATCTGTTCTATAACTACTTGTTAAAATGTTCTTTGAAATTCATTGCTTTTTGTATGTATATTTCACAATAAGAAATGTTAAAAACCTGTAAACATGTGTAGTTTATTATTAATTATACCTCAAAAGCTGTAAAAAACAACCCCAATATTTTTTTGCTGTTTGTGACAACTCCCTTGTACCATACATAACAAAATCCACTTACCCATCCCTAGATCTTCAGAAAAGTCCAATATATGTCAAAGGGATTATATGTGAATAGATATTTTTCTTTTTTTCTTTTTTGACTAAAATATAGGAGTCTTAGAGTAAAAAATGACAGGGAGAAGAGGAACAAAGATTCAGGGGGTGAATCAGGTTATCCGACTGCTTTTTTTTGACATTTCTGTAATAAATTTTACTTCTTCCAATGTTATAAATCCCTAAATACATTGATATGTAGTTTTTTTGCTTTGATCAATTATCTTTTTAAAAGACGTTAAAAATAATTTAAAAATTCTTTATAAAAAAGGCATAATGCAAAAAAAATCTTCTATTTATCCACAATTTGACCATTTCTGGTACTCTTCATTCCCTGTGTTGATCCAGCTTTCCATTATTAACCGCTACCTTCTCTCTGAAGGATGTTTTAAATATTTTTCTTGTAGCAAAGGTCTATTGTTCATCTTTTATACCTTCAGAAAAGTCTTTATTTCACCTTCCATTGTGGAAATTATTTTCTGCGAATATAGAGTTTTTCGTAGACATCATTTTTTTTTACAGTACTTTAACGGTATTGTTCTACAGCCTTCTGACTTGCTTTATTCTAATGTGAAATCTTTACTTATTTTTCCTCTGTGAGTTATGTGTCCATTTTTCCTCTGGCTGCTTTTAAGATTTTCTTTTCATATCTGTTTTTAAGCAACTTGATTTTCATGCGCCATGTTGTAGTTTTCTTCATGTTTAGTGTGCTTGAAATTTTGGGGGCTTCTTAAATTTATTACTTTCATTCAATTTCAAAAATTTCAGACCTTGACTTCTTTATGTTTTTGTTTTTTTTCTCTCTCTCTTTCTAGTCTCCATTGGGGACTTGAATACATGTACAGGCTACTAAAAATTGTCTCACAGCTCACTTCTCTTTTCATTTTTATTTCAGTCTTTTTTTTCTCTGAGTTTCATTTGGATAGTTTCTATTGCTATGCCTTAGAGATCCCTAATCATTGCCTCAGTAGTGTCTAATCTTTTAATCCCACCAATGTATTTTCATCTCAAATATTATCTCCCTTTTCTCTATAAGTTCAATTTGGGTCTTTTATAGATTATCCATGTTTCCACTTAACATGCCCTGGCTTTAATATATGAAATAGTTAAAATAAGTCTTTTAATGTCCTCATCTTCTAATTCTATCATCTCTATTATTTGGGCATATATGCCTGTCAATAGATTTTTCTCCTCATTATGGGTTGTGTTTCCTAATTCTTTCCATGACTTTTAATTTTTTGACTGGCTAACAGATATTGAGAATTTTGAGAAACAATTTGAGGGTTTCTTTTTACTCTACCTTTTTTTTTTTTTTGTCAGGCCCAGAGTAATCTGCAATCTAAGGCTAATTTTGTTGCAACGTTTAGGTACTCTATATGATGTCCTGTGACTTACAAAGCTTTCCCACTCTGACTGATGAGACCGTAGATCATTCCTGGCCTATCTGAGCTGTAGAGAATGTTTTGTTTTTTTCCTAACATGGGCAGCCACCGGGAATCAAACCAGGGTCTCTGGCATGGCAGGTGAGAACTCTGCCACTGAGCCACTGTGGCCTGCCCCAAAATATTCTTTTTAGTGGTTCTTTCCTTGGCGTTGGGTGGTTTCCTCATGTGCATGTGCTCAGTAGAGAGTCCTCTGGAGCCCTCTCTCTGTACAGCGCTCTCTTCTTCAGTACCCTGTTTTGTGAATACCAGCTTGGCCTTTCTGGAATCCCAACTGCGTCTCTTGCTGTCAGAGATAACTTTGGGTTCTGCCTGATTTCCCCTCTCTCTGCTGCCATCTCAAAACTCTCTGAAGGCACTAGCTGGAACGATTGTAGTTCATTTCATTCATTTCTCCCTTCTCAGGGATGACTACCCAACATACCTGAAAATCTTGTTTCTTATACTTTGTACAATTCTTTAGTTGTTTCTGGCAGGAAGGTAAATCTGATCTCTGTTAATACACATTTTTTATTTTTTCAAAAGTTGCTTCCTGTCTTCCTTGCCCTCGAGGCTTCTTCAGCTTGCACCTACCACCTTAGTGTACCCAGTTTCTGCTTATTTCTCCTTTTTAAAGTTCCTTTCCTTTTGTTTTGGCACAGCAGTTGTTCCTGTTCTCTAAATCCTTGGTTCAAACTGGGACCTCTTTCTTTAGAATTCCAGTTCTATTCTCACCAACAAGTAGTTTCCAAATGAAGACAATTTTTTTTCTAAGAGTATTAGATGAGTCATTAAGGGGAAAAAAAGCATTTCATAAGGCCATAACAAACAACCTCCCTGCCTCCCTTCCTTTCTCCCAATCGTTCTTTTTTTTTCCTTCCTTGCAATTTTTGCATGACTTTTTATTACTTATTTTCATCTTAATTTTTTTTTTTTTGGCTAAACAACAGAAATTTATGTTCTCAGAGTTCTAGAGACTAGAAGTCCTAAATCAAGATGTGGGCAGTGTTATGCTTCCTCTTAAACCTGTGAGGAAGAGCCTGTTCCATGCCACTGCTAGCTTCTGTCGATTGCTGGCAATCCATAGCCTTCTGCTCTCTGTCTCTTTCTCTATTATTTGCTTTTGAAGTAAGAGCAGAGGAAGTAGAATTGATACAAACGGATAGGGAAGCCTAAGAATGAGGTAATGGAGAAGGAACAATTTGTCCCTATTCCCCTTTGTCCAGCCTCATCGTGAATGAATCTGATCCCCTCCCCACCTTGCATATACAAGATCTTCCTTCTTCAATTCTCTTCCCTTTTCTCCATCAGAACAGAAGCATAAAAAAAAAAACTTTCTCAGTTTTTTTTAAAAAGGCCTCTATTTTTGCCATACACTTTCCAGTTATTGTTGCATGATGTTGTTCCTTCTCATACCCAAATTGTTGCATGATGTTGTTCCTTCTCATACCCAAACTCCTTGAAAACCTTTTCCAAACTCACTTTATCACTTCTCCTTCCGTTGTTTCTTGGACTTACCCTAGTCACTCAAAACTTAAAACTAAAACAAAACAAACAAACAATAACCCAAACATGCAAAAAAAAAAAAAAAACCCCAAATCACAAACTAACAAAAGCAGCTCTATTCCTCTTCTAATATCTTCCCCTCACTCACATTGCTCCATGGCTTCCATGCCTACACCAAGCATGTTTCTGCTTTAAATCACTTACTTATTCCCTCTGCTAGGATCCAACACACCCAGATACCCACAAAGCTTACTCATTTTATTCAGGCACCTGCACAAATGTCACTTTTCAAAAGAGACTCCTTGACCCTCACCCCCCAAGCAGATTTTTCCTCTTTGCTCCCTTTTAGTTTTCTCTTACCACCAACATTGTTTATTTTTAATTGCATGTTGTCTTTATTTTTTCTCTAGGATGTAATTTCCATGAGAGCAGGGACTCTTGTCTTGTTCAAAGGTAAATGTTCAGTGCCTAACAGAATTCTTTGCACATAGTTGCTACGCCATAAAATTTATTTGTATTGAATGAATGAATGTGTCACACCTGGCATTTATTGTTAGAAAGGGAACATTTTGATGCATGTGGATGTAAACTTGTGGTTTTCCATCTTCCTAAGACTAGTGTGTATATGTCAGAATGTTAGTTACAATCAATATTCTGATATTTCATCTAATGAAAGAGGAAAATATGTTTTTAAACTGTCATGACATGTAAGGATTATCATTGGTGAATCTGGTTAAAAGAAGGGAAAAGGTGGAAGAAGATACCAGAGAAGAAACATAATTATATTCTAATCTCCCTGTGTCTGTTTCTTTGTTTCTTCTCTAATTGTGTCCTTTATCCTATCTGACATACAACAAATTCAGAAAATCATAATTTTCAAAAGGAGACTCATGGGAGAAGATGATTAATGAATTTAAATTAGATTTCTTAATTTCTTTTTTAATAGTACTTCTGAGAAAATGACTAAACCATTAGCTGGTCATTAATATTGAGTGTAGTTCAGATTTTCTATTAATAACCAGTTTGTACAATCATAAAATCCTGGATTCCTTATTCTTTCAGCTCAACAATGTCACATAAATTATAGTCATTACTCTTACATTTGAAACACATTCTTTCACACCACGTTTAATAAGAACATATTTTTGATGCACTGAGTTCACTCCTTTAGAGCTATTGAAATTTCCTCCCTTTCATTATTGCTAATTTAAAGACTCTTCCTATATAATCTTATGAGTCCATAAGGTTATTAAAGAGAACCGACAGGAAAGGAGACAAAATCTTATTGAAGCAGCTTACACAGGCTTCCATCCTAATTCCTCATGAAAACAATGTGAAGTGAATACTATATATCCCTATTTTACAGATAAGAAATGGGTTCTAATTGAGCTAACTGAGTTATACAGCTAAAGAAGACAAGCTCTATTTTTCTATAGGGAATCAATAATTATATATTGTTTTTATTTAGAGCAGAGCATTATAAAAATAACTGAACTAATTGTACTCAAAAGCCAGTCTTTGCTTATGGCCACCTATGCTACCTTATTTTTCAGAAACTTTGGTGAAAAAACACATCTGTGTATAAGAATCATCTTAAACTAGCTGTCGTCATTTTGCTATAAGTTAATACACAAATTTTTTTCTAACACTCTATAAAGCATGATAATTTTTCAGGATTGTACATAAAGCGTACTTAAAAAGCATAATCAATGAAATAATAGAAGGCATTTTTAAATGTAAAATAGTATCTTAAAGTTGATATCACAAAAGGGCCCACCAGAGCAAATGGACATTCTGATAACTGCCATTAAATATTATTTTGTATTTGTAAGTTTGGGATAAATATTCTTAATTTATGTAAATTATATAATTTTTCTGTGCCTGACTTTTGAGCATTGTACTGATTGATTGTATTGTATTGATGCAAATACTCATGGTGCCTGCTAGTCACTTTCACATATCTTATTGTGCTCTCTTCTCCTATAACCCCCTGCAATGCCTTTTTTTATAGTAATTTTCTATTACTGTGAAGAACATAGAAAGCTCAGTAGTGCCCTAAAGTCATCTTCAATCATTAATCAGTGCTTGTGATTATTTCTTTTGTCACTTTATAAATGAAGGGGCAATGAAATGGTAAGAGAAAATCCCATTGTAAAAAATACATTTCCCTTTTTGCCGTGGTCCAAATTCCATTGAACGTTACTCAATTTCATCATAGATCATTTGGTTCTTATTTTATTATGGAATATTTTATTCATATAACCCATTGGAGTACACTTTAGTTTTCATATTTTGTCTATTCCTTTAGGTGAACTCTGGCCCCCCACCCAGTTTTATTTTCTGCTGTCTCCAGAGCTCTGCATACATTTTTGAGTTTCATTAGTAGTTAATTTCAAAATGCAATTAGAAAGGATTCTTTTGAGGATAGAAGGCAATAACTGACTTTTTGTGCTCAATCCTTATTAAAGAGCCTGAGAAGATGCTTTTTCACTAAGAATGCTTAGGACAGAGGCCAAAAGGAGAATTCCCAGGCAACTTAGTGGATATTTTGGCATTAGTAGAGCATAGCATATACATGGATCATTAATTAAATAAAGCCCTTGCATTTGTTTTGAGTGGCTTTAGTAACAATGGCTATCCAGTTGAAAGGTGAACTTTTGATAATTGGGTTCTTTAAAAACAAACAGACGTGATATCCTGAATTCACTTTGTTTAAAAAAATCACCAGGCTATTTTTTCGCATGGGCAGGCACTGGGAATTGACCCCGGGTTTCCAGCATGGCAGGCAAGACCTCTGCCTGCTGAGCCACTATGGCCCGCCTCAGATTATTTTACTCTGTGTTTAAATCTTAGCATTGAGCAGGGGACATGGGACATGCTTCTCTTAGATCAACTCTCCTGTACACCAAAGAATGCAGGAACTTTGCTAAAAATATGCTCCCCCGAAAATACCCCGCAAGGTATGCACCAGAGACATTTATACACCCTCAGAATGCCAGTAGGATATCACAGAGTATTGAGGCATGGCAGCTTTTAATTACTGATATTTCAATTTTATAAGGGCAAATTATCCTAATGAGAAATGGAGTTGAAAATTTAAAAGGCATTGAGGTTTTTATAAGCATGTAAAAGAGCATATCAGTGAAGATGCTGATAACCTTATTAATAATAAAAGAGAATCTTACAACCAGAAAGATCCTGACTTTTAACAGCTGATCAGATATTCCCTTAAAATGTTGAATGATCATTGCCAACTAAAATTTTCTGATTGATAAGTCCGCAGTAAGAGTTCACTGTATTTATGGTCTGGGGTTGTATAAAGAGAAAAGGAGGTGTCCTAGAGAAGTCCTGGCCTTTCACAGATGCCAGATAGAGTAATTGTACTTGCTAAAGCTCCAGAGAGGAAGAAAGAGTTAGGAATCAAGCCACATGGTGATACCCCCAATTGCAAAATCAACTTGGCATATTGATTCAGCATTATGGCTTAAGTATTGGAAATGCACAATAGTGGTTAAAAGGATGTACTCTGGCACCAGACTCGCTTCTATTCAAACACCAACTCTGCTATTTTATTGCTATGTGATCTCGAATTATTTAATCATATCCTCTGTGTTTCAGTTTTCTTATCTATAAAATGGGATTAAACAGCATATATGTTATAGTTTGTTGTGTGCAGTAAAATAGTTCATTGATGCAAAACACTTAAAACAATCTGGTACTTAGAAAGCACTTATCATTATTAGCTTTGACTATTACACTAAAATATGCAGGTCTAAAATATGACTCATAACTGCAATTTCAATTCATTTCATCTTGTAAGTTTCCTGTGTTGACTGGGAACAATTATTCAATGTATTCTACATAAAGAAACTTCATACACCTGAACTTCAGCATCAGAAGGGTGAGGGTAGAACATGCATTAGAGTTATGCAGGAAACAATTTCCTCTGAAGTAATAAGTTCTACCAGTGTCAGGCATTGGATCAGGAGACAAGAAATCCGAGTTCTAGCACTAAAACCTGACTAGATATATGGCTTAGCATAAATAATATAACTCTCTAAGAATTCAATTTTACTATATAACTGCTATGGCCCTGAAAAGTTATATAGCCTTTCATGCAAAGACTTCTATTCAAATACAGCTGGCAGTAATGGTGATAGTCTTCAAAAAGAAAAAAAAAATCAATGCTGGCACTGCACAAGTTTTTAAAGTTCTTTAGAAAACATTTATGTAGTAATTATATATTAAGCAACTATACAACATTAATTTATCAGTGGCAACTTGGCTATATTAAATTCTTAACCTTAATTTCTTTTCCTTCATCATTTTAGTTTTAAATAGAAATGGCAAGTTTTCATTAATCCACCCACCCAATGCTTTAGTTTTATATTCATTCATTCTCCCTATCTTTCTCATTCAATTTTGAATGGATAGTGTGGTTCAAGAGCTATGAAATCACAGATATTATTTTATTAAATATCTTCCATTTCCACAACAATGCCTAATTGTAACAAAGGAATTGTAAGTAAACAAATAAGCAATGGTAACTTTAGAACAAGAAAGAAAAAAAGTCAATTTAAGCTACCCAAAAGCCAAGATTCCCATATGACGTTATGATCACGTAAACATCTTAGGCACCCTATATATGCTACATCTGCATTTTTTTTTTTTAACATGGGCAGGCACTGGGAAACGAACCCGGGTCCTTGGGCATGGCAGGCAAGCATTCTTACCTGCTGAGCCACCATGGCCCTACATCTGCATTTTTAAATAAGCAAACAGGACTATGAACATGAACAAGTCTTTGAATTTCTTCAAGGAAGGAAGAGGCGGTATTTTTACACACCGAAAAGCAGGTTCAAAGAATCCCTAACACTAATACATTCTAATCACGTAACTCTCTCTGGAATTTTAAAGCAATAAAGCAAGAGTCCGTTAAATGTTACTTACAAGATCTAATTGAAAATTGATACAGACCATAGTCATAAAATGGCTGGCATCTGCCCTGCTCTTAATTTTGTTTCTTCTCAAAGAACGTATAAGGGAAGAAGCCTTATTGAATGAAATCTAGGCCAAGCAAACACAGGGCAGTGAGATTTCTTTCAGATGAGGTCATTTTAAACTGAGATTTCTCAGAGAAGGATTTTTTTCCCTGCAGACTTTTATTACACTATTCTTAAAATCTGGTCATGACAAACTGGAGAAAATGATCATCTATAAGCCTGAGAATATGTTCAATTCTCTTCTGTAAAATCAGTTCTGGGACGATATCCATATCATTTTGGAATAGCAAACAGATTTGTCTGTTGGAATTTTGCCAGGAAAGAAAGAACATAAATGTGTTATGCTCTATTGTAGAAACACAATGCATCCCTCCTTGTGAATGATTCATGCACAGGAAGATGAGGCACTTCTCTTCTTAAGCTTAAATATCACTCTGTTTACATTACTGCATATATGTTCACATTGTTTCAAATATATTGCCATCATATGTTATTAAACACAAAGATTAGGCTTCTATTTAATAAAAACTAAAGAAAACACCATTAGGCCACATAGCACTAAGAATTTTAGCTATTATTCAATCTAAGCAAAAGCCTACATTAATGTTACCATGGTGATGTAACTAGATTAAATATTATTAAGCAAACAAAGCTTTGTTACAATTGCTTAATACTGATTCCATGGCCAACTAACAGCCAGACTTGGTTTTATTACAACGAATAGCATAAGCAATATCAATTTTCATGTAATGGCCCTTTACAAGAAAATAGACACTGTGCCCAGCTTATATTATTAAATGAGACACTTGCTTTCATTATGTATTATTCCAATTTATCATATGAGAAACTGCAGCAAAGTAAGGTTAAGCAATATTGTCAAGGTCACACAGCTAGCAATTAGCAGAACTAGGATTCAAACTCAGGTAAACCAAGCAATAGGAGAAGGTTTTTTGGAGAAAGTGGCGCATAAAGTTTGTTTTGAAACTTAGCTAGGATTTGATGGGGAAAATACATTTCTCTGGTATGTGGAATAACGTTATGGTGACCAAAGAGGGGCATGGGCATGGCATGTCTGAATAGTGGAAAAAGCATACTGAAAGCTAAAATTTTGTGAGAAACTAATGTGTATGGGTAGGTTGGAGAGTAGATGATAAGGAATACAGGGGAAAATTCTACGTTACTCAAACAATAAGATTGGCTATAAAGGAAAAAAATTAATTAGTGTCAATCTATACTGCAATTCCTTGGAAGACCACCTAAAAGCTATCATTTGTGTTTCAGGGCAACAGAAAGACATTTTTCCTGGGGGAGAAAACAAGAAAGAATTGAAAAATTGCTCCCAGTAAGAAATAAATCAAAGTAGTAAAGAATAGGAATTTTGTAGCATCATGAAAAGAAATAGACAACGAGACCAATGAAAACTGAGATTATTGTCTACAGGTTAATATTACAAAATAATGCAGGTATCAAATCATTCATAAAAGTAGAGACACATAATGTAAAATAAAAGTCAAATTTGAAGCTTGATTCCTAGATTGTTCCAACAAAAAAATAGAGAGTATGAGGGATGCAATTGGGGATAGAATAAATTTTTCATCTTAAAATAGGGGAGCAAGTAGTTATTGCTCCTTTATTGTCAATTAGAGAAATACATGTTCACATTTTGAAAGAAATAGGTAACTATTAATAGAGTTATAAACAAAACATAAATCATCTGAATCATTAGACAAAAAGCATGAGCCAAGAAACCTCATGTTTAATAATTGATAAGACAAAAATAAAAATTATAGAACATAATAAACCCAAGGAAATATAAAATAAAATGACCAATTTACCAGTCTTTACAATGCATATGTTTGGGTCAAAAACTTATTAAAATAAAGGACCCGATTTGTATAAATAAATTATAAGACAATTGAATGATATGCTGTTATGTCACATGCAATAAAATGATTAAAATAAAAGGAATGTTAAAATAAATATTGCATATACTACGCAGTCAATGGGGCACCAAAAAGTTAAGGGCAGTAATATTAGTAACAGATGCCATAAGAATTCATCTTAGTAAAAAAAAAAAACAAAAAACCTTATAATGACAA
>PVIY010010212.1:47838-69671 GCA_004026745.1 Myrmecophaga tridactyla
AACCTTATAATGACAAAGAGGGCTATTTGTATTTGAAAGTGTTCTATCAGTAATTAAAATATAGAGATCATGAATATAGAGATCATTATATGCTCCAAATAACATGTTCCAGGGTGGGCCATGGTGGCTTAGCAGACTTCTCGCCTGCCGTGGCAGAGACCCGGGTTTGATTCCCGGTGCCTGTCCATGCAAAAAAAAACAAAACAAAAAAAAACAATATTGTGTTCCAAAACAAAAATCTATTCAAAGTATGAATGTGAACATAAAAGAGGAGAAATTATACTCAAGGTAGGAGATTTTTAACCTCAGTCTTTTTTCAGGTCAAGTAGACTTCCCTCCCAAAATGGTATAAATTACTTGAATAATGCTATAAAAAATTTAATTGAGTAGAATGACATTCAAAAATTCTTTCTCCTCCAAGATCTCCCCTCAAACTGTTACTAGTTTTCTCTTTTTCAACGTTTTCACCACATATTGTCTAAAGCTCCTCTTCTGAACCTCTGGACCACTCTAAGATCATAATTCTGAGTTCTATCCAGGCTTCTCTATTGATCCATTGTGCCTCCCCTATCACCTAAAACTATGGTGAAATATGTGAACGACCAGACAAAAGAAGACCCACTGGATATTATTATGTTTAATCCTCCTAAAGAGTGAAAAGTATGAAGTGAGGTAGGGTTAATTATTTAAAAAAATTACTTTTTCAAGTTATGATGGCACTTGTAAGTGGGTCAAAATATTGTGTAAACCAAATGGTATTGGACTTGAAATAATTCACCTCTGTAACACTTTGCATGGTGTTCCAGGTGATGGATGGGGAATATAATCAGTACTTACTATAACAAAAGAATTATCATTATATCCATTTGTTTCTATCTAATATTTTTCACCTTCCATTCTCAGTGGAGACTGATTCTTTTTGCAATAAATAGTTTAACACTCATTTACAACTATCTTTGGTGGTTGAATGTTAAACCAATGTTAAGACATCTATCAGCCTTAGAAATAGATGCAAAGGAATCAGGTTAACTTGGTGTGGTCAAGGAAATTGCAACAAGAAACATACTTGTCAGTATCAGTTGAATGGGATAAGAGAGTTGTGAGGCAAGCAAAGAACCAGATCATTTCTGATTAGAGATTCTTACTGCAAAGCTTCAGGTTGCCCCTTAATAGAGGCTTTATCCTCCTTAATGCTAGAGTTGTCACACGAAGTGTCACACTAAGAACATTTCAAGAAGGTGCATTCACCAAGGCCTTGACTAGAAATGCAGAGCAAATAAATCAAAGTATCAAAGTCTGAGTTTAGCATTTCTTACACTGAGTTTAGCTTTTCTTACACTGTAGAAAGAGAACTTGTTTTAGAGTGATTTCAGGAGCTCTGAGAGCAAGTGGTTCATTTGCTATGTGCTGTGATAGGTAGTATGTGTCTTCTACATAGCTCTAAACTCCTTCGCACACTCATGCCCTCGGAGCATTTCAAGATTACAACATGTAAGTGCTGTAACTTTCTTCACTTGTAAAAGGTACTTAACTATTCCCATCTACAAGAAAACATGGAGGCTGGAAGAAAAGTTGTTTTTCATTCTGGAAAAAAATTGATTTTTCTTGATAGATCAGAAATCTATATGATTACCTATGTATATACTATATAATATACATATGGTATATTTGTGCCATATGATAGTAAAGGAATGATGTCTGAACCAGATATAGACTGCAATTTTACTTGATATAAAATATTTGGTTTTATGAGAAAGTGTGAAATTGAATTTACCAACATAATGAGCTTTTATTTTAAAAGCTTTGTCTCCTATTTCTCTCCAGAAATACATTTTTACATTGCAGGGTCAACTGACAGGTAAACATAATGTGTGGAACTGTAAGTATTATCTCCGATTTCTCTCCAGAAATACATTTTTACATTGCAGGCTCAACTGACAGGTAAACATAATGTGTGGAACTGTAAGTAATAAGATGCACAGTCAGGACACATTTATTCTTGAGCATGCATGCTTCACTACTTATATACAATGAAAAGTAATTACCAATATTTCTGTTTCTAGTTATTACACAGACATTTTTTTAGTTACTCTCTTCCAAATCTACCATTGTTTTAGTTTCCGGGTTTGCTCAAACAAATACCATGAAATGGATCGGCTTAAACAATGGGGATTTATTTGCTCATGGTTTTGAAGTTGGGAAAATGTTCAAATCAAGGAATCATCAAGGTGATGTGGTCTCACTGGCTGCTGTCTTTTTAGGGCTGGCTGCAGGTGAGACTTGTCCTTTGCTTATTATATGGCAAGACACATGGTGTCTCCTGGTCTCTCCCCTCTCTTTTTAGTTCCATTGATAGTCAGCTTCTGGCTGCTCCCTCTGTGGCTTTCTCTATGACTGAATCTCATTCTGCTTAGAAAGGATTAAAGTAATAGGATTACGATCCATCCTGATTGAGATGGGCCACATTTTAACTGAGTAACCACATTAAAGGTCCCATTTATGATGGGTTCACACACACAAGAATGGATTAAATTTAAGAACATGTTTTTCTGGGGTATCTACAGCTTCAAACCACCACAACCATCAAATAAAAGAAAGCTTTGCTTATGTCGTTTTCCTGTTACTCTTCCAAAATCAGGAGGCATTTCTTATATAAATTCCTCTGTTAGATTAAAATCACCTCAAATGTAACCAACCAAATCATGCTACATTTTCAAAATGTAGAGTTATACAGGCAAGGCTTTCAACTACTATTAAGTTTGATGTGGCCCTCAATAACTGTTCAGTGGTGTAACCATTTTCTAATATGTATTTTACTAGCATGCCATTACATATAAATCCCAGAAGACTACAAGGAATTTATGGTAAAATAGCATGAAATTAACTTGATAAGGCTTTCCATTCAGCTTTGAGAATTTTTTTCCATCTTCAACACTGGTGACTCTGTTTCAACAGTGAAGAATTGGAGACATATTTTTTTTTCACTCTGGTTAAATAATGTCTTGATACTGTAGATTCTTCTGAGAAACTGTATGCATCTGTGCCTGACCCTGTTAATATGCTCAGGAAATGTTGGAAGGGAAATGCTTTCTTTGTATTATTGACCACAGCTTCCATATTTCAAGTTGGCTATTATATAGGCCTGTTAAAAATTTATTAATTTTTCCCTTAAGGAAGACTGCTGAAATTCGAGGAAAATCTCAAAAATCCTCTTCATCCAGTTTGAATATGTTTGAATATTTTAATCCTTTTTCAGTTTGCTAAAGCTGCCAGAATGCAATAAACCAGAAATGTGGGCTTTTTTTTCCTATGCTGTATGGCAAAATCATGTTTCTTTATTCTTCCATGTGAATATCCTGTTATTGCAGCACCATTTGTTGAATTTTTGGTTGCCTGTTTGTTTGTTTGTTTTTTTTGGGGGGAGAAGTGCATGGACCAAGAATCGAACCCGGGTCTCCGGCATGGCAGGCGAGAATTCTCTGCCTTTGAACTACCTTTGCATCCCCTATGTTGGCTTTTACAATGGGGATTTATTACCTTACTAATTTCTAAGTCTGAGCCAATGAAAATGTCCAAATTAAGGTATCAACAGGATGATACCTTCTCTGAAGAAAGGCTGCCAGCATCTGGGCCACCTCTGTTGCATGGGAAGGCACTAGGCTGGTGTCTGGGGGCTTCTGGCTTCAGTGGCTTCCTCTCTCAACTCCTCCAGGGCTTTTTCTCTTGAGCTTCTGGGCTTCTTCTGTCTTTTATCCTCATAAAGGACTCTAGTAAAAGGATTAAGATACAGCTTGAACAGGGTGGGTCACATCTGTGAAATAACCTAACCAAAAGGTCCCACCTACACTAGGTCTATAGCTGTTAAAAGAACATGGCCTCTTCTGGCATACGTAACAGCTTCAAAATCTTTTTAAATTCTATCATTAAAAAATGGCATAATAAAGGAATGATTCCATTTTCAAGGTAAACACCCATGTATTTGGGAAACTGTTATATGTTAATATGACATATAATTTTGCATAAAGAGAGAGTAATTCCCTTGCAAATAATGTAAGCCATGTCCTTCTATATTATCATTTGAATCAGAGAAAGGAACAATAATACTGGAATACAGAATCAAGGTTTGATTTATGGAAGAAATGAAAAATTATCAATGGTAATTTGTAGACATTCCCCAAATGTTACATAATAAAAATAAGACCTATGAATGTATTATTTAGTTCTGGGAAAATATTATTTAAATCCTCGTCACATCTCCTCTCAAACACTGCAAAAAGCCAACAAGCAAACAATCAACAACAACTCTGAGAAAACTATGAAAAAATTGCTATCGGAGATGGAATGAAGAAAATTGAGAACAGTAATTTTAAGGCTACATTTGAACCAACTTGGGTAGGCAAGAAGAATGAAAAAAATATCAGCCAGAAGTGTAATTTTGTCTTTTCAGCCAATTTATTCACAATGTTATTTGTGGGGAGGGTGCATATCTGTTAGGTACCTCTCCCCCTTTACATATATATTTGGGTTGAAAGTTAGGTTCTGACATCAACATGTTGGCTAACTTTGCTCCAGCTTCAAGGTACCTGTAGGGTCCTCTTAAAAACATGCTAACATGTATTTTATTGTGTTCTAAAAGACTTTATTATATATTTCTAAGATCATGTTTTCATCTATAATTACCTGGCCTTTAATAGAAATCTGTGCTTGGTAAGAACATCCACAGTCTTCATTGTTTTAAGACAAGGCAGTACTTACTTGGGAAAAGTCATGATGTTTGGAATCAGAAACCCTGGCAAGACTGACAGACTCTTCATCATTCACTAGCCAAGCGTAAGATTTTACTGCCTGCTCTTGTTTATTCTTGGCCCAGTTTTCAACTGCCAAAACTTCTGCCCTACGGGAGACACGCGCTTGTTCTTTTCTCCACCCCTGATTTATTCTTTCCCATGGAGTGAAGGGTAGCCATTTATAAGTAGTGGATACCCTCTGTAGGGGAGGGAGGGAGCAGGAAGTAAGAAAATTGTCCAGACTCATGTATGTCCAAGTCTCTTGGACTCTATCTCGTAAAGCTACTGGACTTCAGGAGAGCATTCTTCTTTGTCCTTGCTGTGTGCTGTGCTCACGAGAGAGTACCTGCCCAACGTCCTGGAGATGCCTGCAGCTTTCTGGGTCCTGCGAGTGGGTAAATTCAGTGCCTACAGAGAAGGAGTAAGATGAGGCCCCCCAGGTTGCTCTCCACTCCAGATTACCCACAAAATTTTAATTCCCACCAGGCACCTGAGCGAGCATGAAGCTTGTAACCAATTGGACCCACAGACTTCAACATTAACAAGTAACGTAGCATCCTGAAGAGCAAGTTGGTCAACGATAATCTGTAAACTTTAATGAGCTAATGTACATATTATCAGGATTAATTGCTAGATTGAATTCCTTTTATGCTGTGCTCTAGGAACTGTACCAGATGCTGTATATTGCTACCCCATTTCTCCCCATTAACAATCCTCTGGATTAGGTATTATTGTAAGTGTTTTGAAGATGAGAGAAAAAATTACTAAAGAGCATAAATAAACTGAAAAGAATTAGTTAGAAACCAAGATTGAAAATTATTTATGCGTGTTTCCAAAACCTGGCTTTTGTCAATAAACCAAATAATGCTTGTTAATATCTGAAAATGTCTCTTGGAATTATAAAGTTTTAAATTAAATAGTATTTCTGAATGAAGCACATATATACTTAGACCAGATCTTCTCTCCCCTGAACTCCAAGTTGAATATATATTTGGCACCTGCAGCCCTTCACCATTTGGATTGTTTAATAGGTATTACAACCTCAAAATGTCTTTATCTCCTTTTCTTCTTTTGAACCCAGGTCTCTGGCATGGCAGGCCAGAATTCTGCCCCTGAGCCACTGTCTCATCACCCTCATTAGTCTTTTAAAGATTTTCCTGTTTCCATTTTTGTCCCATTCAGTAATTCAGTATTTAAATGTTTTGTTTTATTCAGTCATTTATTTATTTATTCAAACAACATTTATAATACTTTCACTAATGTGTGGATGAAAAGTTCTAGTCTTACCTTGTTAGTTCTGAGTTTTGCAGCACTATGTCTAGAAGCATTTTTTTTCCCTGTTATTGGCTCTTTTTTTAAAAAAAAATTATTAGAGAAGTTGTGGGTTCACCGAACAATCATACATAAAATAAAAGATTTTCATACACAATTCCACCACCAACACTTGTATTGGTTTGGAAAATTTGCTACAATTGATGATAGCACATTTTTGTAATTCTATTTTTTTAACAGTAGCTACATCTGTTACAGTTGTTGAAGATTATTAAAGTAGTACTGTAACTATTGGTCATAATTTATTTAGGGGTATTTTTCCCCATATACCTTACCTATTATTTATTTATGTCATGCATGTCCTTCTTTTATTACTCATCTACCCATACATTGGATAAAGGGGGTGTGTTTTTCCAATCACATGGTCACAAGATAAAAACTATATAGTTATACAATCATTACCAAGCAGCAGTTTTCATTCACTTTATTTTTATTCTGCGTTTGTTGCCAGAATCTCCTTTCCAACACTCTATTTTGCTCCCTGTGGTGATATTTGCTTCATAGAGAGTTATTTTTAAGACTTTTAAAATCAGCCAGTAAATATATATTGAGTTCCTTCTAAATCTCCTGTATTGTATTGAGAGAAGGAAAAGATTAAAACTGATTTCCTGCCCCCGAAAAGCTTATACTCTTCTAAGTATTCCAGTTTTCTATGCATAACATGATAGCTTGCAATGAATTGGTAAAAGATTAAATGGAATGAGATGCCCGTGTAACTCCAGAAAAAGGCCAAATTACTAGGGGTACAAAGCAGAGATGGTTTCAGGCAGCTGAACTTGAGCTTTGTTTTACAGCATAATAGAGCAAGGAGATAAGAATATTTTAGAACTGTGGAATAACATGAGGAGAGCCTTAGAGTTGGTGATTTATAGAATAAGCATTTGTGGCTCATGAGGGGACGGGAGTGGTTGAATTTTTTTCTTTTTGGTAGATTTGTGGAAAATAAGATTAGGTAGTAGATTAGTGGAGAATAAGATTAGGTAGGTATGTCTGGATTGTGATAATCTTGAAATTAGGCAGAGGGTTTTAAACTGGTCTGTCTTTGTATCTCCAGTGCCTAGCATTGTCAAGAAATTGGAATGGAGACTAGAATATTGGGATACTATTATACTTCTTGTTTTTATTTCTTTAAACTTCCCAAATTCCTATGAGGTACTAGTATTATTCCCATTTTCCAGATGAGAACACTGAGATTCAGAAAAATTAAATAACTCTCAGCGATTCTAGGAGCAGGAAGCAGAAGTGGGACTTGAACTGGGATTATCTTGGCCATATAGTTTCCAGTACACCATCTGCTTCACCAATATTGAACTGAAATGAACAATATGAAATAAGGAACATATGTAATGGAAGCATGTGCAAGTTCTTAAATATGGGAATGATGAATAAAATTATACTTTGTATATTCACGAGAGCTAATGTTATATAATTGTAACTTGTTTTAATTTATGTAACCACAAACCTTTGCACTTTGAAAAGTTTCTTATTACATATTGAAAATAACATTCATGTTTATATAATCTCTGGTATTCATGGTGGCATGCTCATGTTATTTTAAATGGGAAATCAAAATGTGTATCTTTCTTGTTAAAATAGCTTAGCAATAATTAGAAAAATGAATTCATACAATTTTTTTTTAAATCTTGGAAAGCATAGAAAAGCAAAATTTTTAAAATCACCAATATTCGTACCATTCAGAAATAACTACTTTAATGATGTGACTTATTTTCTTTTGGCAGAAAAGTGAATGTTGACAGAGTAATGAAAGTCTGGTAATGGCATCATAAAGCATGTACTTTTCTGTAATTTTATTTTTAGCAAATACAGTGTTAAATTTTCCCATGCCAATAAATGTAGGTTATCATATTATTCTAACATTTCATAGTACTATAACTATACAATTAATAATTTAATACAGGCATTTAGATTGCTTTGGAATTGTAAGCAATACAAAGATGAATACTTTCTATAGTACATGGAAATTTTCCCCATTTGTCTAATCATTTCTGCTGGATTAAATTGTACAAAAAGAATTATTAGGTTAAAAGTTATGAATTCTTTAAAGTTTTGAACTCTTGTCAAGTTGACTGATGAAATATTTAAACAATTCAGTCTTCTACCACCCCACCATGGTATGTACGGGTGCCAATTTCCTTAATTCCTTTGCCAGTTTTATAGATGGGAAATACTATCTCATCTCATACATTTATTTGATTCTTTAGATATATTTATTGACACATTGTATGTGTTTTTAATAAATTACATGATTAGCATATTGCTTATTTTTCTGCTTCTGTTTTTATCTTTTAATATTAATTTTTCCAAAATAAAACATCCTAAGATTTGTTTGACTGACATTTTCAGTTTGTCTTTTAATTTTTATGTGCTGTCATTTTTGAGCTAGTGAAGTTCCAAATTTTAGTGTTGTTAAATCTATATTTCCCTTTAGTGGCCTCTGACATTATTTTGCCTCAAAAGTCCTTTTCCAACCCATAATTATGTAAAAGTTTGCCTGTATTTTCTTTCAATTCTTTTATTTCTTTATTAAGTTCTTCGCATGTTCTACTGTAAAAAACAAATGAACCTATTCATGATCTTTGTCCTGAGCCAAAGGTGTCTGTGTCAGCCTTGCCTTTCACTGTGTCTCTAGAAGACTAGTTTGCTGAAGACCATCTCCATGTGGCTTATACCCTCCCAGAATTTCTAGAAATACCAAACTATTAATAGTAAAGGCAAAGTCTTGCCCATCTCCTTGATGAGGTCATTGTTCAGTTATAGAAATAGACTTAATATGGAGACATGTAACAAATATTAAATGTTATAATATGTTCCATTATTAAGACTAAAGACCCCATGAAGACCGTATTCTTTTGGTGTCTGCATATCCTCCTGAAATTTATAGCCAGTCCATTAGGAGCATAGATGGGATGGGAAGTAGAGGGAGCTCTTAAGCACCGGGAGTCAGATCTCTCTCCTGTAAACCCCGCTCAAAGTCATGTTCATTTTAACACTCACTGACCTGTTGCTCCATTACCATGCATTTCAAAAGAAATATTACTTAAGTTCTGTGTGGCAACTATTGTCTTCCTTGATTTTCCATTGCATTCATCCTGAGTCCTTCTTTGTACTTTTTCATCTTTGGTGAACTTGGGACAATTCATAATCTGGTTGCTTCTTTGGAAACTGTATCAACCACTGTCCAGTCAGGAGACAGATGTTACATTAGAATTTGAACAGAGAGAATGTAATATGAAGATTGTTAATGAGGCATAAAATCGTTAAATTGAAAGAGTAAAAAAATTACCCAAAAGCTCTAAATCCTCATGGAGGGAGCAACTGCAAGAAGCAGTTACCATCCTTAAGGAAAAGACCGAAGAGTATTCCTTGGAGAAGGGAGCACCAGCCAGCTGCTGCCCATGCCTCTGGGGAGCAAGGCATGATGAAGCTGGGTCTGCAAATGTTGGAAAAAATTGTAACCCAAATTCATTATTTGCTATGGGAAGACACTGTCCTTGATGGGTGTGCTGTCCTGAAAGGATTATATGCTCTAGAAAGGCCATGTTTTAATCCCGATCCATCATGTGGAAGCAGCTGCTTCTTTTAATCCCTATTCAGCACTGTAAATTGGAAGTTTGATTAGATTATCTCCACGAAGATGTAACTCGCCCAATTTGGGTATTAACCTTTGATTAGAGGGAGATGTGGCTCCACCCATTCCAGGTGGTTCTGGACTAGTTTACTGGAATCCTTTAACAGAGACAGTTCGGAGAAAGTGAGAGAGCCATGAGAACCATGAGAGCCCACACAGCCAGAGACCTCTGGAGAGGAAGAAGGAAAATGCTCCTGGAGGAGCTTAATGAAACAAGACCTCTGGAGAGAAAGCGAGCAGATGTCCCATGTTCACCATGTGCCTTTCCTGTTGAGACAGAAATCCTGAACTTCATCGGCCCTCCTTGAGTGAAGGTAACCTCTTGTTGGTGCCTTAATTTGAACATTTTTATAAACTTGCTTTAATTGGGACATTTTCATGGCCTTAGAACTGTAAATTAGCACTTAATAAACTCCTTTTAAAAGCCATTCTGTTTCTGATATATTGCATTGTGGCAGCTAGCAAACTGCAACACTGGGGTTAAAAAAATAAGTACTGTTAAGGTAATGTTCAGAGAAGCAAGAAGACAGGAAGTCTATAAGAAGCAAAATGGAGGGTACAGGTCCTTGCTCTGAATTTCCCTCTAGCCATCCCTATTGACATAGTCTAACAAAGTTCCATCCAGCAAAGCAGAAATGTGGTTGCAATCTCAGCTTCAATATCAGAAAGCGGAGAGGAGAAGGGTGGGTTTGGTCTGAAAGAGAGAGTCTTAGCCAGTGGTATAAGACTCTCCCCTCTACCACTCACTGCTGCTTTTTCATTCACTCTTTCATGGTTTTAATATTCTTAATACTTGTCTTCCACACTTGCATTCACACTCGCACACCACTCTCATCCCTTCTTTGCAAAGACTAGTATTACAGTGGTTGGATTACTTCTTCCGGTTACTTCTCTTGGGTTTTTCTGTTACAATGTTTTATAACCACTAATATTACTATGTAGGAAAGCCATTTTTTTATAGTCTGTATGGGAGCAAAATTGGGTTAACTCTGGGTTGACTGATTGCCAAAAAGTAGGTACCTAAATTTACTTTTAGGTAGATTTCCAGGGGAAAACAATTGATGATAGACCAGAATAGTATATTGATTAATACAATAGGTTAGTGAATGAACAAAACTGCTGAAAATTTATTGGTG
Source organism: Myrmecophaga tridactyla (assembly GCA_004026745.1). Classification (NCBI taxonomy): domain Eukaryota; kingdom Metazoa; phylum Chordata; class Mammalia; order Pilosa; family Myrmecophagidae; genus Myrmecophaga; species Myrmecophaga tridactyla. The sequence goes on from PVIY010010212.1 coordinate 58,743, forward strand.
TTGATTATCTGGAAGAGCTTTATGCTTCTGTATGAATAAAATTGTAGATCACATGAGGTATGTACACAATTTTCCTCACTGTGTCAGGGCATCAATTTATTCTCTCTACAGAGTTCTAACTAGAGAAAAAGACATCGGAGCATAGGGTAGATGATTTTTTCCTGGAGAAGTGCGGTGTGTGGGTAGGAACAGAAAGCTTTTACAATGGGGAAAATTCCAAACTCTGTGCAAAGAAAATAACCAAAGCTATTAGCTGGTGAACTTATAAACTGTAATGAAAAGATAAATTGTAACAAAGCTGTGGCAATTATCATATCAACTTACTTACAAGCTTTTCTAATTCTTTCTACATACATCATCCTAGCAAAATAGCCAGATGTAGTAATTGCAGGAAATTTCCACGTCTGTTGGCAAAACTCAGAAGACTGGTTCTTTGAAAACCTTACTGCATTAGCAGAAACTGTGTAAATGGGCCATTCTGTACTTACAAGGCAAGACCTATTGGCTTTACTACAGTTTTTAAGTGACTCTAAAGGAAATCTCTTACTGGGTTTTATTGACTATGAACTGCTATTCCTGTTTAGCAAAAGTACATGATTTTTGTAAAATACAATTCTTAAGGCATGTAACTAGCCATAATTCAACTGCAAAATTGCTCATTGAAGCTAGAAGTCAGTACCCTTGTTTAACATGGAAATAAAAACTGGCACTTTCTCAATTTAGAGAATAGTTAGTTTTTATAAGAAAACAGAATATAGGAAATGAAATTAGATGAAATAAAAATACCTTTTTGCTCAGAAAATAAGTAAAACCATATATACAGCTTTATTTTCTGAGCAACAAAATATTTTTATAATAATTATAAAATAAGATATTTTATTTGGTATATAATTGGTATCTTAAGATTCTGTAACTAAATCAGGTCTGCTCAGTTGTGAGCATTTTAATACACAGTTAAATATAGAGGGCATTGCAAAGAAAGCTGTACTTAGTATGAAAACTTCTTCATATAAATCAAAAGTTTCGCAAGTATTCCATGGCCTGCTCTTACAGTTATATAGCTCTTTAAATTTAAACTTCTTAATAAAAAAAATAGCAAAGGTTGTTTTTCCCCCTTTGAGGAATAATTTGAGACAGGCAATTAAAATATGAATTTATTTTATATTATAATTATCTGTGATGGTATTAAGTGTCCATTGAGGACATAGCACTAAAGTGGAATGACTTATAATAAACATAAATTTGACGTACTTATAGATATGAAATGGCTTGGTATGAGTTAGGGTATAAACAGGAAAATACTAAGGATACGAAACAGATAAAATTTAATGTAGGGACTCTTTCTATAGGTCACGAAAGAGTTGAGAGGCCATCAGGCTGGTAACATAACATAGAATTTAAGCATCCATATCCCTGGGAAGCCATGATTCAGAGCCTTATCTGTATCAGGATTTTAGAGCAAACAGATTCAGGGGAAGCTGAGATTATTATTAAGTAACTCATATCATTTATGAGTCAAAAGCCAATTTTTTGTGACTCTCATATATTATCCTTGTTAGGACTTGGTATTTCAGAATATGACAATGAAGTTTCTAGGAAATCTAATTTTCCCCTATGGATCATTTAAATAAATAAAAAATGAATAAATATTGATTTTAGAAAATTCAGAAAGAAAAAATGAATTTACTTTCACTTCTTTAAATCTTTATAATACTTCTCTAAATATTTTGAAGACAAGGTAGTTTAGTTTTCTTTGGTTGAAGAGAGAAAAAGCTACTGAATTGAAAGATCATAGGACCAAGAGTAGATGCATGTTTTTGCCACTCTATTGAAAGGACTCCATGACGGGAGGTCACAGTGTCACCACCAAAATCTACATGGGTAACACGGGTCCTCTTTGATCTGGCTGGTATCATAAGCAGAAAGGAGGTCATGTAAAGTCATACTTCATAACTGGCAGAGAAGACTGGACAGCAAAAAAGTTGGAATCTGGAATTGGAAATTAGTCTTGCAGCTTCATTAAAAACAGGAAAGTGCCTGTAGAGATTGATTCTCCTTCCAAGGATCTTGCTTCTTCCTGAGGCTCCCCAGGCTCTCTGAATTGGGGAAGTGAAATTTTATCAACCGGCCCCAACCGAAGCTCCTTAACTGAGAGAGGGATTCTAATCGTAACCAGGTGGTCAGTGAATGGATCCAAGAGCCCTCCATCCAGATTATGGCAAACATCTGGCTTGCATAAATCTCTCCCTATTCTAGGATGAATCAGCTGAGGAAAAACTATATCCCAACCATCTATGGAAATGCTTTGCAACATGAAAAGGAATATAATGTTGCAGTCAAGCTGTGGAAAAACCTTATATAATTATATACTTGCAAAAGATTTACTACAGAAAAGTGGAATAAAATATATTTTTAAAACTTTCTGCATTGAGCTAGTATAAAAAATTAAGGAATCATATACTTTATGAAAACAGAGAGGAATAATTCATTTAACATAAACGATGAAAACAAAAAGGGAAGCTGGGGAAGATAAGAAATCAATGTAAATTTTAGGAGGAAACTAAACATGTAATGGCATAATTAAAATCTGAATAAAACCAGGAAACAACAGGCTAAATATCACAGAAAATTAAATCAGTGATATAGTAAATAAATTTGATAGATCTAGAATGAATAGGAACATGTTGGAAAATAGACAATAATAAGATTATTATGGCTAGAGAGAACTTAAATTGGTGACCTAATATAATAAAAATTACAATTTTGAATGAGAAACCAAAATTTTGAATGAGAAACCAAAACAAACGGGACAAAACAAATAATGCAAAACATGATAAAAGGAATATATTCTGAAAATAGATTTTTTAAAATTTTGTATATTTCTGTTTTTTTAAAATCCAAATTTACCATGGAAGATGAATTAATACATGTTAGACATATTATGGTAAATTTTATTTTTTTTTTACTTCAAAGATATGAAATAATCATTCAAGATATCAAGAAAAAATTACTTCTATTCCCAAATTTGATCATCATAGGTCCCATGAAAAGGGGAGATCAAATGGAATATGAAGGAGATGATGTAAATTAAGTCCTTTTCAGACAAGAAGGGGAATAAATGAAAATCACTGGATTGTAGGAAAGAGGAGAGAGACAGAAGCAGTGCAAACTCCTGCTTATATACTTTCCTCTTCTCCCATCTAGAATGGAAGGTTGACACTGTATTATTGAAAGGAGAGCCAAGGCAATGTGGGTCTGCTGAAATGTATTCTCGCACAAACTCAACAGAGTGAATATGCAGCACAGTGTGGTTACGAAGAGAAAACGTACACTTTGTTACTTAGTGTCTCCCTAGACTCCTTTGTGATGTATGATTGATCCACAAATTCGTGCATTTTCTGTGGGAACAGCAATATAGCTGAGAGGAAATCCAGCTGGTCTGTCGGGGGGTGGGGGCTGCAGAGAAAAGGGTTAGATATTTGGCCATGTGAAGTAAGCCAAAGGCCAAAGGGAGAGTCTCCTGAGTCCTAGAGGGTTCCACAGCCCAGACAGAGCCAAAGCTTGGATGAGCCAACGACGGAAGTTGATCAGCGTCTTTTGGCTTGACAGAGCTAAGGGAACAAAATGCCATTCTTCAATGCAGACGTTAGCAGGACGTTAGTAGGGTACGTGGGCACGTAGGGAACAAGTCTGAGAGGCCCAGAGGACCCAAGGAAATGGGGTACAGGAGCGCCCATAATCTCTAAGAGAGATTCTATTTCAAGGTGGGGATGGCACAGAGGAAAGAAAATAGTGGGTGGATGAGAATCTTAAAGACAATGCTTTTAACTTGAATAGATTGAGTTATTCAAAAGAAACAGTTTAAACTGGAAACAATGGAATTAACAGATTTTTTTTTTTAAAGAAAGACAAAATAAATTGAGAAATAAGCAAAACGAGCAATCAATGACCTTTACTTTTTACTTTTAAATGGTGGCTTGGTAAAAATGGTTAAATTTTTATTCATTTTTCCATCAGTGTCTTCTACATTCCTAATTTGAAAGATGAAAATATTTTCTCCTTTATCTTTCCTTTCACCTTTCCTCCTCTTTCCACCTACAGTTGCCCCTTGCACTCTTATATTATCCAGGTTGATAATAGCTTCTGCAGTTTGTATTGCATCTATATTAAGTGTTTATAACTTTTCTTAAAAGTTTACTCTAAGGGTAGGAAATCTAGGTGTCATCTTTCTGCTATTACGTGTCTATTGCTTGGGATACATTTACTTCTAATTGAGGGTCTTGAGTTCCTTCTCCAATTATATACTTCCTTTATATTTGAACTATGACTGTCTTGTTTCGCTTTTTATTTTCCTGGAGTTTTACCTGTTTGCTGTCTAGACCTGCGGAATAGTTGTAATATTGGGACACCTATTCATTGTTCTATAGGGTAGATCCATTGTTTACTATTTCATGTTTGCATCCTCTGTTTTTTTCAAAATAAATTTCTAAAATAAATTACTTAGAAAAGAGAGATGAGAGATAAGTATCCTATTGCTTTGAATGTCTGATGATATCTTTATTTTACTACAGATTTATTGATGATGTGAATGCATATAGAATTCTGGGCAAAAAGAACTTTTTCTAGATTTTTGAAGGCATTACTTTATTGTATTCTATTTATCATTATGTGAGATGGAAGTGAGATGCTAACGTGATTCTCATTACTTTGAACATAATCTGCCTTTTCTCTCCCTTTCAGGATGATTTCATTCTTGATGTACTTGAATGTTACGTTGATCAGCTTAATTATTTGTCTTCTTTTATAGGCCCTGCTAGTGCTTGGAAGAGCCTTCAATCTGAAGGTTTGTTTCTTCCTTAGGTAGAGAAATTTGCTTCTTTCATTTATTTTTAAAATAATTTAATCCTCTTGATTATCATTGTGGCATTTTTTTGTTATTTGTTTCTGGTTGTTGGATGTTGTGGACTTATATTCTGGATCTCTTATGTTTTCTCTCACCTTTCTCATCTCTTGTGCTTGTTTCTACATTGTTGGAGCTTTGTACCTTCCATACCTTTTCTTTTCTTTAATTTTGACAAACATATATTTAACAAGCAGCGCTAGATTTAATAGTCTCAAAGTGAAAACCTACCCAAATGGAACTCAATGGAATGAATTTAATATCATGGATACATGACAGAACTGTAACACTGAGTGAAAGAAGCCAAGCACAAAAGAGAATATCCAATATAATTCCAATTATCTGTAAACAACTAAAAAACTAAAACTGACCTATACTGTTAGAGGTCGGAATATTGGCCAGCTTTTGAGAGGGTGGGTAATGCCTGGAAGGAGCAGAAAAGTGCTCCATGTGTTATGGTGAAGGCAATGAGCTGATAAATTAATTTCGGGTCTCTCTGTGAGTTGTAACCCCAGTACTCCTTTAACTTTTTGAGTTAGGTACAGAGACCAGATACAGCATTGACTAATCTCCGATCAGATCAGGCAACAGAAAATCAGACCTGACACTTACCTGACTTCAGGGCTTCTGGATGCTTCCTTGGATAATTCAGAATTTAATCAATGGGATACATCAGGCCCTAAAGAGAATGATGCTCCTGACTAAAAGCTGAAGGTTTAATTATACAATCTTGGAAGCAGTGGAAAGTGTGATATTGAAAGCTAAGTATTATAATTGAAAATGTAATTTTCTTCAGTCCTTTTTGCAGCATAGTCATTTCACTAAAATTTCCATCATGTACACTAAAGCTATTGACATAAAACAGTTGTGCTTTTACACAGATACTTTAAAAATTTATACTACATGTGTATAAAGTTAGTGTCTTGGGAGAGACAAAAAATAAAGAGCAAGGAGTAATATTGATGTTAGTAATTCTTAGAAATATCTTTGTATTCCAAAATAGCAGTTTTAAATGCTAAATTATGTCCATCAGTAGGTTTTGGGGAGGCGGGACTATAAACTATATGATGTTTCCCCTGAATTTTTTTCTAATTCTCTTAAGTACAATAATTATTTAAATATAGTTTGTTACCCCAACTTTCAAAAAGCTTGCTTGACATTTAAGCTCAATCTACATTTATACAACAGATAATGAGTCTAGTCCATGTAATGTTTTACTTTTATATTACTAAATAAATTTCTTTTCATCTCCTATTTTTCCATTAACAGAAACTTTATCTCATTCAGTTCAGGGTTCACCTATTCCTTGGCCTGGGCTTGCACTGAGTTTCAGGAGGCTTACAGAGTTCCAAATCACAGGAGGAGAGGGCATCTGTCACTCCTCTATTCAGAATGTCATCTATTGGGACATCCTCTTTCCTGTCTGGGCTTTTATTGTTGGTTTCTGCAAGTAGCTACTGAGTCATCCCGTGTCCCAAGCATTAGGCTTTGCTTGTTTCTCAGCTGCCCCTTCTCATCCCAAATACTATTTGACTTCAGGATGCTGTGGCTATGGCTAAGGTTTTTCACTATTTTGGAACCACTCTGGAATATACAAAAAATCATGCTGCTTGTATGGTATGACAAACTTTTTCTTCCATATCTCCATATGTTTCACTTGTCCAGAGACCATTTTATGTCTGATCTACAGAGTAATCATATGGAGTTTTTTGAGCATAAAAAAAATAAATAACAGCAGACCAGTGCCATGGGTTTATTACTCTGAGAACAGGAATGCACATGCTTTCTAAAGTAGGGGCAGACCCATCCCAGGCACACGGCTTGGTGAGCGGAAGGGAGGCTGGCTCTCACTCTCACTGTACCCAACTTCTGCTCCTCCCCACAGGTCTCCTGATTCCATGTACATTTCCTTTTTCTAATGCCCAATAACTGCCTTTTCACACAAAACACAGTTGTTTGGACACAGTTCTTTAGCCAACTATCAATATGCCCAAACATTACAACCATCATAACGCATATTTTTCAATTATATCCAAAAGCAATTGACATATTGCATTAAATGCTTTGCTGAAGTTAAAATATGCAATGCCTTTGACATTTCCCTGATCTAAAAGTTCAGTGCTCTATTTTTAAGTGAGATTATTCTTCCATGACTTTTGATAGTGACTCATCATTATTTCTAGTAAGCACTGATAGGTTTCATAAATACTCGCAAATCATTTAATAATCTTTCAAATTTGCTTTAGTTACAAAATCATGCATACTAATATAATATTTATAGCAACAAACTTTCTTCCCTAATTTCCTTCTCAGAAAGTAACATTTTTAAGACTTTCTGATGTGCAAGGTATTGCAATAGATATTACCTGATATATATAAAAAATCAATTTGACATTTTTGAGCATTAGGGATAGGGTACTGGGAAAGGGCAAGGAAAAGAAATCATATTTATTGAATGTCTGTGATGTCAGGCATATTTTATTATCCTTATTTTCCTCACCATACTCATGTGGTAGATAGGATTATTTTTATTCTCATTTTATGGATGAGGAAATTCTTGCCCTGAGAGGTCACACTGTCATAAAGATATTGAGCCATAATTTCACACAAATATACCTGATTCTAAAGTCAGTGCTATTTCTATTCATTAATAATGCTTGAACTTTATTTATCTGATACTGATTTATTTAGAATCGGGGATTCCTAGATCCTATAAGAGATTCAAAGGAAGTAAGTCAAAAGTGATTCTTGGAATATGATATTTAATAATCACCCTGTGTGATTTTTATGTAGCTAGTCTATATATAGTTCATAGTGTAAGGGCAATTGTATTAAAGCATATAGTCTCAGGAAGTGACAATCTTATATGGGACTATCAATACAGTTTTAATTCTAATTAGGCAAACAGTGCTAATTTCTGTAATGCAAATATAAAGTACTTTAGAGAATCAAAAAGAAAAAGTTTGTTTGAAGGGATCTAGGAAGACATTTAATCTTCATATTAAAAGTTGAGTATGATGTAGTTGGAGCATGTGAAGGGATCATGAAAAATGTACAGAGGCAGTAGCAGAAAAAAAAAGAAATTCAGCATGGCTGGTGGTTATGGTACAGAATGAAAGGTATAGATAGATGGTGATTCATTTTGCAATTAGGTAGGTTGTGATTAGGTTGTGCTTCCATAATTGATCTATGAAAACAACTATTTGTTTTAGGTGATATGAACCGTCTATTATTTTCAAGTATGATTAGTAACGTGATCACTTCCATGCTTTAGATGATAAAAATAGAAGTTTTAGGAAGAATGAATGGGGAAGGGATCATACTCCACTTTAGACGTTCTGGCCTTAGACTTACAAATGTATAATACATATCTGAGAAAATGGAAAGGGAGTGAAATGAAGGGAACAGATCTCATAATACTTTGTTAGAATCATCTGGATGTTTTGATTCTATTAGTTGAAGAAAGAAGAAAGGCTTAACATGTCTTTAACCCTAAATCAAGATGACTGGAACTATGGTGATGCCATTAACTCTGAAGGGAAACATGAAATAAGGAGCAGATTTGAGTGGAGAAGATGAGTTCAGGTCCTGATTCAATGCATTTGAGGTTCAAATACAGCATCCACCATCGAGCTAGTGCTTTAGGCAGTTGGAAATATAGATGTGGAAAACAGTGGAAAGCCAAATATGATAATATACACTTGGGAGTGTCCTGCATATTAAGTTAGTAAAACCATGAGAAAGGATGACTTGGCATATTAACTAAAGTGAATTTTGGGTCCAGAATTTTGGGAAATGTGCTTTCAGGAGGTAACTAAAGAAAAATGAACAAGTAAATAAGATTGAGGAGAGGCACTCAGAAAGGCATGGGGGAAAGTCAAAAGGATATAATGCCACATAATTTGGGGGGAAAGAGAGTCATTAGGAAGAGAACAAGAAACAGCTCTGAATGTTGCAGCATGGTCAGGATGTATGGAGAATACAACTAGTCATCTGATTTGGCAATTAAGAAATCATTAAGCAGTTTTGGTAGGACCAGCAGATAGTAGACAAGGGATCCTGGTGTTAGTGGGTTAGTGATTAAGATTTATGTAAAGAAGACTAGTTAATAAACCTATATTACATTTTCTAGACTAAATTTGCAATGAAGTAAGTAGAGATGAAGGGTAATAGCTTGATGAAAACGATTACACATATTTTACACATGAACGCAGGTGATAAGTAATTGATTTTAGTTTACCCACTAGGAAATTGGCAAGTTTATATATATATATATTCACCTTTTTCATGCTGTCTCCTTCCTTTGCCTCAGAAGGCAAATATAATAAAGAATGGGGATTTAAAAAACATTTGAGAAAGAAGAAAAAGAATTGCAGTTGAGAGTTTTTAACTTTTAAATAAACAAGATGATGAAGTCATTTGTTTATATTAAGATGGCAGGGCTAGATTTGGCTATACTTAGAAATTAATAAAGGTCCAACTACTAGAATTTGGTTGTAGAAGACATAATTAAATTGAGATAAATAAAACAATAGTCAGTGATTAAAAATTCTTTATTCAGCTGCAGTTAGACTTCATCACTTGTAGTGAAACCAAATAGAAAAATAATTTGAATTTTTCCTGTTATTCTTAAAGGTTTGAAATGGAGATAGAGAAATCAACAGTATTAACATGGATTAGGAACCAGCACATATAGAAAGCAAAAGATCAATTATTGGTTTGATAGTTGACCATGATCAGTCAGGCTGGGTAAAGAATTCAGTGAGGTCAGGAGAGGGTTGAGTGAATAGGACTGAATGAAAGGGCTGAATTGTGCAGTAAATGTCAAGCTTCAAAGGGTATAAACATTGAGAGGTTTGGATGAAAACTGATGCTGTGATCAGGTCTTGAAGGTGAATCAGTTGTATATGTTCCAAGGCATTCTTCTCTGTGTGGGCAGCTGAAATGGAGGTGATGGTCATTAGTGTCAAGACATTTGGAAACGTTGGGGCTCCACCGTTGGAAAGATATCAATGTGAACAGTGACCTAAATTACAGCAGAGGGAAGAGTGCAGAGTAAATATGTAATCTTGCTGCTAAAGTTGAAGAATAGGGAGTAATGAGTAGCAAATCATCTAGATGATGGTCAGGGAAGGTAGTGTCTATATATCATGTAGATCATGGAAGAGAAAAAATGGGGAAAAAACATCAGGAATAAAGAAGATCATCGTTTATCTTCCTGTTCCTATGAGAAGAAACTTTGCATGGCATATTGTACAATTTATTCAAGGGGTAATTTAATTTTCCTAAAATAATTTTGAAGGTGGCAATTTCTGATGAAATAAGTGACTTTTAGTTACACAGTTACTTAACCAAGACTAGATATCAACATACGATATTTTGCAGAAATTAGATTAGTATTGACCCATTTTAGTTATTTCCATTAATATAGACTGCTGTAACATTGATCAAGGGGAATTTTCATGGTCTTCAACTTGTGATATGGCTAAATTAAGGGAGGTGAAATTGAATAGACAGTAATCATCAAAGAGCAGTGAAGTGGAGCTACATACTAGTAATGCTACCTCTCAGGATTGGTCCTACTAGTAACCTAAATAATCTTTCTATGAGGGGGAGGAAAAAAGCCACATAAAACTAAACATTTGCTAAATGTAGAAAAGGTAAGCAAATTCCAGTTTTAGTTAAAATAATTTCACAAGTCATCAAGATTTCTCATTACTGTCTTCTAACTATAAGAACTTTTCAGTCCTTAAGAAACAATATTTAAATGTTTACTCTTACATTGGGGTTCATATAATTTTTAGTTGCAAAGACCTCTGTGACATCATTTTTTAAAAATTTAATACAATGTTATTGATATATATTATATAATTACATACCATGTAATCATCCAAAGTGTATAATTAATGGTTTACAATATCATCACATAGCTGTGCATTTATCATCACAACTTTTGTGGAAAATAACATATATACAAAAAAGAAATAAATTTCAAAAAATACCTCAACTGTTAGTTGTAGGAGAGATTT